>WNWK01007530.1:0-93066 GCA_009830355.1 Cherax destructor | reverse complement strand
AGTAAAAACTCTCGAAAACATTAGCCAACTTCTCTCAGCAGCCCCAAGGCTGTGGCTAAAAACCTTTTCAGGGCCCATAAACTATAGCCCCTAACGTATAAAAAAGCCAATGATCTCCAGCTCATTACAGGGGAAAGGTTGCAGTCGCTGCCCCTTCACCAGCCCCCCAGGGACTTCAAGGTAGAAGCTAAACAGTCTTTGCAGCCCGGGGAGTAGTATCTCAGGCCCTTTAAGTAGGCTTTAACACTGAACTCAACCTTTCCCATCTCTGTAAAAATACAAGAGTAATTCGAAAGCATTGTAGATTATATTGCAATCGAATTTAGTGAGACACACAAACGCACACACGCATACACACACACACACACACACACACACACACACACACACACACACACAGAAGTTGGAAGTTGAAGGCTCAAATGAATCACAGGGATGTTAGGAAGTATTTCTTCAGTCACAGAGTTGTCAGGAAGTGGAATAGTTTGGGAAGCGATGTAGTGGAGGCAGGATCCATACATAGCTTCAAGAAGAGGTATGATAAAGCTTATGGAGCGGGAAGAGTGACCCAGCAGACACCAGTGAAGAGGCGGAGCTAGGAGCTGTGACTCGACTCCTGCAACCACAACTAGGTGAGTACGAAGAGGCGGGGTCAGGATGTGACTCGACCCCTCAACCACAACTAGGTGAGTAACACACACACACACACACACACACACACACACACACACACACACACACACACACACACATACAACACACCTAGTGTCTAATCGACATGTGCCTACGAAAACACACACACTAGCAACGAGGCTAGTTTCAGAGCTAAGGGGAATGTCCTACGAAGAAATTTTAAGGGAAATTGGCCTGACAACACTGGAGGACAGGAGGGTTACGAGAGACATGATAACGACATACAAAATACTACGAGTAATTGACAAGGTGGACAGAGACAGGATGTTTCAGAGATGGGAAACAAACAAGGGGTCACCATTGGAAGTTGAAGACTCAGACGAGTCAAAGAGATGTTAGAAAGTATTTCTTTAGTCATAAAGTTGTCAGGAAGTGGAATTGTCTGGCAAGTGGCGTAGTGGAGGCAGGAACTATACATAGTTTTAAGACGAGGTACGATAAACCTCGTGGAACAGAGAGGACCCAGTAGCGATCAGTGAAGAGGCGGGGACAGGAGCTATGTCTCGACCTCTGCAACCACAAATAGGTGAGTACACACGCCCGCACACACACAAACAAACATACACACACACACACACACACACACACACACACACACACATACGCCCCGATCGCATGGTGGCTAGCGCTCTTGCTTCACGCACGGAGGGCCCGGGTTCAATTCCCGGCGGGGCCGAAACATTTCGAAGTGTTTCGTTACACACACACACATACATACAACAGGCCTAGTGTCTAATCGGCATGTGCCTAGGACGAAATGGTAACTAACTAACACACACAGGAGGCAGGATCCATTCACAGCTTTAAGAAGAGGTATGATAAAGCTCATGGCGCAGGGAGAGTGACCCAGTAGCGGCCAGTGAAGAGGCGGGGCCAGGAGCTACGAATCGACCCCTGCAACCTCAACTAGGTGAGCACAACTAGGTCAGTACACACACATATAGGCTACAAAGACGCAGAGGAAACAGAGGCAAGGGCGGAGATGGGCAGGAGAACCCAGACTCAGGAGGAAGAGCAAATACAACCTCCATGGAACCACCTTCAGAAGGGCCTCAACCACGACTACCCCAATGCAACCAAACAATCGAATCCAAAACCTACATACCGTACCCACTGCCCCCACCTCCATCATCACATACTCCACCCCTCACAGCAACCCCCCATAGTTACCCACCATGTCCCCCGCTCCTCAACCCCAACGTACTCCCCAAACCACAGTTTTAGAAAATAAGTTGAACGTATGATATATGAATGCAGACGGAATAACAAAAAAATGTAAGGAGTGACATGATTTGTTATGAATCAAATCAAAGACATCATAGCACTCACAGAAACGAAACACACTGGGATGATAACGGACGTAGTCTTCCCACCCAGATATCAGATCTTGTGGAGCTGAGGGAAAGGATGAGTTGCATTGATGCATTGATCATTAAAAAACGATGGGGATTTGAGGAAATAGAAGTAATAAACGAAACGGGCGACAGAGACTACATAGTAGGACCAATTCACTCTGGAGCACCTAAGGTGGTAATTGCAGTGATGTATAACCTGCAACAGAACTGCAGGAGGCCAAGAGAAGAATATGAAGAGAGCAACAGACCAATGGTAGACATACTAACTGAGGTGGCCAGAAGAGCTCACATGGTTAGAGCAAAGTTACTAGTTATGGGTGATTTCAATCACAAGAATATTGATTGGGAAAACCTGGAGCCACATGGGGGTCCCGAAACAAGGAGAGCCAAGATGATGGATGACGTACTGGAAAACCTCATGCTCCAACATGTTGGAGCTAGGTGTTTTACCGTGATACGAGGACATTCGGTGGTGTGGGTGCCTCTGAGCTAATTTCATTCTACTCCCCGTTTGGTGTACTAGCCTCCACAAGCAGTATATTATTCTAACCATGGACGAGTGGTATTTAATCAATAACAACACTGCGACTAGCCTCTTAGTGAGCGAAAATCACATGACGCTCTATCCCACAGAACCACCCAATCCTACTAGAATCACGCACCCAGCAGAGTTAGGTGTTTTACCAAGACTTTATTTCCTCGGATCATGGTAAAACACCTAGATGTGCTGTGTGTGTGATTCTTGTAGGATTAAGTGGTTCTGTGGGTTAGAGTGTCATGTGATTTTCGCTCACCATGAGGCAGGCCAAAACGACATGGGTTCGAGTCCTCGGTAGTCGCAGTGTTGTTATATATATATATATATATATATATATATATATATATATATATATATATATATATATATATATATAACAACACTGATCTCTGGCCGACGGAGACTCGAACCTACGAACCTTGTGACAAGGTACGCAGTGCTTTGCCGACCGTACCACACTGGACCAATACCTTGGCATCCAGCTTTCGCTAGACGTTATTCCAAGGCAGCCAGCTTTCAGGCAGTAGGCTTACAGCTTTTCATCTCATCCCCTGCCAATGTTCGAACCCATGTTGTACTGGCCCGTCATGGTAAGCGAGAACCACATGACGCCTTAAACCACAGGACTACCCTGTGCCACTAGCATGTTGAGAGACAACACAATAAGTGTCAGGAGCCCAAGACTGCTCGACTGCCTCCCAGCATACATCAGGGAATTACCAACAAACCCCTAACTGTCTTCAAGCAGGCACTGGACAGGCGCCTAAAGTCGGTACCTGACCAGCCAGGCTGTGGTTCGTACGTTGGACTGCTTGAGGCCAGCAGTAACAGCCTGGTTGATCAGGCTCTGATCCAACATGAGGCCTGGTCACAGACCGGGCCGCAGGGGCGTTGACCCCTGTAACTCTCTCCAGGTATACTCCAGGTGTATATATATATATATATATATATATATATATATATATATATATATATATATATATATATATATATATATATATATATATATATATATATATATATATATATATATATATATATATATATATATATATATATATATTATATATATATTATATATATATATATTATATATATATATATTATATATATATATATATATATATATATATATATATATATATATATATATATATATATATATATATATATATATATATATATATATATATTCAACAAGTCGGCCGTCTCCTACCGAGGCAGGGTGACCCAAAAAGAAAGAAAATACCCAAAAGAAAATACTTTCATCATTCAACACTTTCACCACACTCCTACATAATCACTGTCTTTGCAGAGGAGTCAGATACGACAGCTGCGAATAGTCCCTCCCAGCTGTCACTATCCCAGATTCCTCCTTTAAAGTGCATGCATTGTACTTCCCATTTCCAGGACTCAAGTCCAACTAAATCAATTAACTGGTTTCCCTGAATCCCTTTTTTCTTCATCAATTCTATGGTTAACCTCATCCTTCATAAACCCATCCGCTGACACGTCAACTCCCAAATATCTGAAAACATTTACTTCTTCCATAATCCCTCTCTCCAATGTGATATCCAATTTTTCGTTATTTAAATCGTTTGATACCCTCATCACCTTACTTTTATCTATGTTCAATTTCAACTTTCTACCTTTACACACTCTCCCAAACTCGTCCACTAACCTTTGCAACTTTTCTTTAGAATTTCCCATAATCACAGTATCATCAGAAAAAAGTAACTGTGTCAACTCCAATTTTGCATTTAATTCCCAATAATTTAATCCCACCCCTCTCCCCAACACCCTAGCGTTTACTTCTTTTACAACCCCATCTATAAATATATTAAACAATAATGGTGACATTACACATCCCTATCTAATACCTACTTTTACCGGGAATTAATCTCCCTCTCTCCTACACACCCTAACCTGAGCCTCACTATCCTCTTAAAAACTCTTTACAGCCTTCAGTAACTTACTACCTATTCCATACACTTATAAAATTTGCCACATTGCTCCCCTATCCACTCTATCATATGCCTTTTCTAAATCCATAAATGCAATGAAAACTTCTCTACCTTTATCTAAATACTGTTCACATATATGCTTCACTGTAAACACTTGATCTACACATCCCCTACCCACTCTAAAGCCTCCTTGCTCATCTGCAATCCTACTTTCTGTCTTACCTCTAAAATTCTTTCAATAATAACCCTGCAATACACTTTACCTGGTATACTCTGTAAATTTATTCCCCTATAATTTTACAATCTCTTTTATTACCCTTCCCTTTATATAAAGGAACTATACATGCTCTCTGCCAATCCATAGGTACCTTCCCCTCTTTCATACATTTATTAAACAAAAATACCAACCATTCCAACACTATGTCCCCCCTCCCCTTCTTTTAATATTTCTGTCATGATCCCATCAGTTCCAGCTGCTTTACCCCCTTTCATTCTACGTAATGCCTCACGCACCTCCCCCACACTCACATCCTGCTCTTCTTCACTCCTAAACGATGCTGTACCTCCCTGGCCAGTGCATGAAATTACCGCCTCCCTTTTTTCATCGACATTTAAAAGTTCCTCAAAATATTCCCGCCATCTACCCAATACCTTCAGCTCCCCATCTACTAACTCCCCTACTATGTTTTTAACTGACAAATCCATTCGTTCCCTAAGCTTTCTTACCTTGTTTATCTCACGCCAAATTTTATTATTGTTTTCAGCAAAATTTCTTGACAGAGCCTCTCCCATTCTTTCATCTGCTCTTCTTTTGCACTCTCTCACCACTCTCTTCACCTTTCTTTTACTCTCCATATACTCTGCTTTTCTATTAACATTTCTGTTTTTTAAAAACCTCTCATATGCTACCTTTTTCTCTTTTATCACACCCTTTACTTCTTCATTCCACCACTCACTCCTCTTTCCTCCTGCACCCACCCTCCTATAGCCACAAACTTCTGCCCCACATTCTAATACTGCATTTTTAAAACTATCCCAACTCTCTTCAACCCCCCCACTACTCATACTTGCACTAGCACACCTTTCTGCCAATAGTTGCTTATATCTCACCCTAACTTCTTCCTCCCTTAGTTTATACACTTTTACCTCTCTCTTACTTGCTGTTGTCATTCTCTTTTTGTCCCATCTACTTTTTACTATAACTGTAGCTACAACTAAATGATGATCCGATATATCCGTTGCCCCTCTATAAACATGTACATCCTGAAGCCTACCCATCAACCTTTTATCCACCAATACATAATCTAACAAACTACTTTCCTTATGTGCTATATCATAAGTTGAATAATTATTTATCCTCTTTTTCATAAAATATGTATTACTTATTACCAAACCTCTTTCTACACATAGCTCAATTAATGGTTCCCCATTTACATTTACCCCTGGCACCCCAATTTTACCTACTACTCCCTCCACAACATTTTTACCCACCTTAGCATTAAGATCCCCAACCATAATTACTCTCTCACTTGGTTCAAAACTCCCCATACACTCACTTAACAATTACCAAAATCTCTCTCTTTCTTCTACATTTCTCTCTTCTCCAGGTGCATAAACACTTACTATACCCCACTTTTCACATCCAACCTTTATTTTACTCCACATAATCCTTGAATGTATACATTTATATTTCCTCTTTACCTGCCATAACTGATTATTCAACATTATTGCCACTCCTTCTTTAGCTCTAACTCTATTTGAAACCCCTGACCTAATCCCATATATTTCTCCCCACTGAAACTCCCCTACCCCCTTCAGCTTTGTCTCACTTAAAGCCAGGATATCCAGCTTCTTTTCATTCATAACATCTACAATCATCTCTTTCTTATCATTCGCACAACATCCACGCACATTCAAACATCCCACTTTGACGGTTTTCTTCTTTTTCTTTTTAGTAAATCTATACAGGAAAAGGGGTTACTAGCCCATTGTTCCCGGCATTTTAGTTGACTTTTACAACACACATGGTTTACGGAGGAAACATTCTTATTCCACTTCCCCATGGATATGAAAGGAAAAGCAATAAGAACAAGAACTATTAAGATAAAATCAAAGAAAACTCAGATGAGTGTGTATACATAAACGTGTACATGTATGTGTAGCGTGACCTAAGTGTAAGTAGAAGTAACAAGACGTACCTAAAATCTTGCATGTTTATCAGACAAAAAAGACACCAGCAATCCTACCATCATGTAAAACAGATACAGGCTTTCATTTTACACTCACTTGGCAATACGGTAGTACCTCCCTGGGTGGTTGCTGACTACCAACCTACTACCTACCATATATATGTCGTGCCGATTAGGTAAAACTGGTCAATTAGCAAGAACTCATTTAAAATTAAGTCCTTTCTAAAATTTTCTTATACGTTTAAAGATATTTTTTTTTAATTTATGTAAATGTAAAAATTTATAATTTTGTACCAAAAGAAACTTAGAAAACTTACCTAACCTTGTTATAACAAGCGTAATTTAATTTAGCCTAACCCAACTAAATATATTTTAGATACGTTTACAATAATTTAATAATAAACAAACACAATGAAATATATTTTTTTCGTTAGGTTCAGAATGATTTTTGCGAAATTATTGCATACATAAATTTTCACTTGTCTTATATGGCAAGAAGAGCGTTGCTATTTAAGCCAAAATCGCAAGTATAAGAGAAAATTTTATAAAGGACTTAATTTTAGACGAGTTCTTGCTAATTGACCAGTTTTACCTAATCGGCACGACATACATATATATATATATATATATATATATATATATATATATATATATATATATATATATATATATATATATATATATATATTTATATATGTCGTACCATATAGGGAAAATTGGTCAATTAGCAAAAACTCATTTAAAAGTAAGTCCTTTCTAAAATTTTCTCTTATACGCTTAAAGATATATTTTTTTCATTTATGTAAATGTAAAAATTAATAATTTTGTACCAAAAGAACCTTAGAAAACTTCCCTAACCTTATTATAACAAGCTCAATTTAATTTAGTCTAATCCAACTAAATATATTTTAGATAAGTTTACAATAATTTAATAATAAACATGCACAATGAAATATATTTTTTTCGTTTTGTTCAGAATGAATTTTGTGAAATTTTTGCATACACAAATTTTCGCTTGCCTTATTCGGCAAGAAGAGCGTCGCTATTTAAGTCAAAATCACAAGTTTTAACTATTTGTCACTACAGTTAATGCTAGCCTTTCTTCCAGTTAGATCTGGTGGGTTCATATACAAAATACCAACACTGTATTGTGTATATGAATCACCCCTGTGTAATGTATATGAATAAATACTGCGCTGTGTTTATAAACCAACACTCTTGTGTATATAAACCAACACTGTCTTGTGTATATAAACCAACACTGTCTTGTGTATATAAACCAACACTGTCTTGTGTATATAAACCACACTGTCTTGTGTATATAAACCAACACTGTCTTGTGTATATAAACCAACACTGTCTTGTGTATATAAACCAACACTGTCTTGTGCATATAAACCAACACTGTCTTGTGCATATAAACCAACACTGTCTTGTGCATATAAACCAACACTGTCTTGTGTATATAAACCAACACTGTCTTGTGTATATAAACCAACACTGTCTTGTGTATATAAACCAACACTGTCTTGTGTATATAAACCAACACTGTCTTGTGTATATGAACCAACACTGTCTTGTGTTTATAAACCAACACTCTTGTGTATATAAACCAACACTGTCTTGTGTATATAAACCAACACTGTCTTGTGCATATAAACCAACACTGTCTTGTGTATATATATCAACACTGTCTTGTGTATATAAACCAACACTGTCTTGTGTATATAAACCAACACTGTCTTGTGTATATAAACCAACACTGTCTTGTGTATATAAACCAACACTGTCTTGTGTATATAAACCAACACTGTCTTGTGTATATAAACCAACACTGTCTTGTGCATATAAACCAACACTGTCTTGTGCATATAAACCAACACTGTCTTGTGCATATAAACCAACACTGTCTTGTGCATATAAACCAACACTGTCTTGTGCATATAAACCAACACTGTCTTGTGTATATAAACCAACACTGTCTTGTGTATATAAACCATCACTGTCTTGTGTATATAAACCAACACTGTCTTGTGTATATAAACCAACACTGTCTTGTGTTTATAAACCAACACTCTTGTGTATATAAACCAACACTGTCTTGTGTATATAAACCAACACTGTCTTGTGCATATAAACCAACACTGTCTTGTGTATATATACCAACACTGTCTTGTGTATATAAACCAACACTGTCTTGTGTATATAAACCAACACTGTCTTGTGTATAAAACTCAATGAGAGTATTATACATGAACCAACATTGTGTTGTGCATAAGAACTAACACTGTTGTGTATATGAACCAACAGTGTTTTGTAAATATAAACCAACACTGGTAGTCCTAATGATAATGTTTTTATTCATCTTATGTGATTACATTTTGTCTTGTATATTTCTCAATGCAACTCCCTCACGTGTCTAGTAAGTGTGCGGTGTCCTTCATGACGCCTCTCGTGTCTTATATAGTTAATATTATCTTGTAGAACTGTAAATTCTTCATACTCTCACTTACGTCTTTCATCGTTGTGAAGTGTGCATCATATTCTCACTCGTCGCTTGTATAGTTGATGGTTGTTATAAGTTCATGTCATCACTGGAGTAGTGAAAGCTTCTTGAATGTTTTAATATCGTCACGTTTGTTTTGTGGAGTTCTGTCATATTCTACATGACTTTACTGATGTCATGATCCAATTTTGTACGTTCATCATGCCTTGTCTGATGTCCTTTAAAGTGATTGAATGTTCTTCATGCCATGACGTTGCGCATTCTTCATGTCGCAACTTTTTTTTTTAAGTTATTGTGGACATTTATTTATGCATTCCTTCACATAAGTATTTTGGACTTGTCAATTGTTCTTTGTAGGTGTCCTCACTGTTGGCATGGATGGCTGTGTGTTTGTGAAGGTTCATCAGCCTTATCAAACCCTCAAAGAGAATTTGATAAGGCTTGTTCCTCCTTATGGAAATTAAAAGATAGAAAAATCAACGGTTACATAATAAGATAAACAATTTTATTAACATGTGAAACTAGTGAAGAATATAAGACACTTAAACATGAAATTAATCCTACTTGAAGCAAATAAATGAAAAATGATTTATATAAATAATTAGTGACTCAAAGCTAATATGTACACAATACGTAGTGGAGAAAGGTGCTGTGCTGATGTTCTGGGCACGTAGCTCTGAATCCTGGTTTCGAATGCTGAGCCTTTGTTAATGATGATGGGGGAGGGGAGGATTCATAGGTGGACGTGACTGTTGACACACTGAGTAGACAGTGACCCCAACACGAGTAGAGATTCTGACAAACAGAGCTACAAGGATCCTCTGACCACCACAACACTTGTGAAGCAGTTGAGTCACCACTAGAGAACCATGAAACGTTGATGGGGGTTATAACTGGGGAACGGCTACTAGAATGGTGTGTAGCTGATTGCTAGTCGGCTACGAGTGGAAGGGGGACCAGTGTAGGTATAGATGCGCAATTGATTGTCGGGTCTTTTCAAGATCTGTGCTGCCCTTCTTATCTCGCCTATGTCGGATGACCCGAGCCGACAATCAAAGATATAATAAACAAATACAAAATTCACACCAATCGAGAAATCACTCACATGATAGGCGTACGGCCTTTAAAAGAAATGGTGAGGATTACATGACGTAAACTACCTAAGTCCAAAACTAGGACAGGAAAAATTTGCAGCATTAAAACCTAAACAAAAGTAAAGCTCTTGTTGAAACTAAATTAACCTAAACATATAATAAATTAAACAGGAGTGGAATAAATACTTACAGATTTGATGGGAGCCAAAAGTCAAGTGACTGACAACCGGTTGGAGGGACACGTCACCTCCCACCGGGTGCAGAAGGGAAGGGGGTTGCGGGAACGAGGGTCCTAGAACAAGCAGACTGCCTAACAAACTACCAACACATTCCTTAATACTTCCACCACTTCTATCTAATGAACTTTTTCCTCACAGTGTCGTTCTCTTCGCATGCCCTCACTCGTATCTTGTATTTATTTAAAAT
Source organism: Cherax destructor (assembly GCA_009830355.1). Lineage (NCBI taxonomy): Eukaryota > Metazoa > Arthropoda > Malacostraca > Decapoda > Parastacidae > Cherax > Cherax destructor. Next base: position 82,301 of record WNWK01007530.1, on the reverse strand, counting down.
ACTTTCATAGCATGATTTTGAGTCTCACGTAGTTGAAGATTGCCCTTCATACATCCTTTCGTTTGTGTCTTACAAAGTTTTGGATTTTTAACTATTCATTTTCTCACTTCTTCCTTGTGTTGCTATGGATTGTTCTTCATGTCTTCATTCGAGTGATAAAAAACTTTTTGTTCTTAATGTCCTCACTGGATATATGTATAATCTGAATGCTCTCATATACATTATATACTATCATGTTAATTGCCACTGTGATAATATATTTCACGTTATTTTATTAATCACAGTGATAATATATTTAACGCTATTTATAATAGAAATACATTCGCTTCTGATTTTAATCATGGTATCAACTACCATTAAATTAATAATTACAGTGGACACTATGGTATGCTTTAAACTCAGAGTGAAATCTTCAATCATTTTTAATATCAATGAATATTACTACCATAGAATTAATCAAACTTATAACTACCACTACATTATGTATTAGTGAATATTAAAATTTCCAGTAATTTATCAGATTGACAATTACAATGTTGCTGTAACTGATTTCTGGCCTCATGTGATTAATAAGAGTGAAAACTGTCATGTATATTTTATTAACAGTGATTGCTATTCGTGAATCATAGCGAAGTAAACCAAACACCGAGGAAAAAGCAATGACAAAAAAAGAAACATCAAAGAAAAATATTTTTCTATTAAAAGAAACAAAGCAAAATATTTTTTTCTAATAATTAGATGTATATAATAAAAAAGTGTTCCACATCAAAGTAACACATACAAGCAACACATTCAAAAAAAGAAATTGTTCTAGTGATATGACAAAAGATATTGTGGTAGAGGGAGTGAGAGGGGAAGAGAGAATGGGAAACACTGAGCCTGAGGGATTAGCAGAGGGGTAAAACGGGCAGAGTGGCTGAGAGGGAAAGATGGATTGTGAAGCACTGAGCCTGAAGGATTGATAGTGGGGAGAAAGACACCATCAAATCCGAATACATTCAGAGAGAGTGACTGTACACTAGGAGGATCCAGCACTTACGAATAGATGTGAGCAGTGTAATGGACATTTTAATATAGAGGTAACACTTAAAAATGTCTTATATGTGTCTTAAACACATTTTCCATCAGTTCAGATTAGATAAATGTTCAGTAGTAGCCAAGAACACACAGGTAGAAGAATGCAGGTGATGAATGTAAGAACATACTTGTTGGGGAATCTCAGGTTAAGAATACAGAGAGGGAGGGTCAGAGAACTTAGCAACTGGGATAGTCTGAGACGGAGGGCATGTTTACCTGGGACTAAGATGAAAAATAGGGTAGGATATATAAAGTCATTACATATAATGAGACGTAATAAGACAAAGGTATGAATTCTGATCATATATAAAATTAAAAAAAAATGATAATAGATGTCTAAGGCTGTTAATGAATATATTTCAGGCAAGGCAGCATCAGCTACACAATTACTATTCTCTCTATTGATTACTGGAATTAACGTTACAAATGACGTATATTAGGGATAATGTTCAAGATTCGAATGCAATTATAACTAGTCAAAAAGGAAGTTGCTACTGGATTATATCACGCTTTAAACTGATTGTTGGACTTTTTTCATTATTTTTTAACTCTGGGTCTTCATAATCTACTTATTTTGGAAAGCTTTATGGCCTTGAAATTTCTTAGTGTTCTGTGAGCGAAAATTTAAAAAAGGTCTTAATTCTCGAAGAAAAATGTTAGCCATAACTACATAACTAGGACAACTAACAAAATTTCCATGCTTTGAAAAATAATGTTAAAGCTACATGAAATCGCAATTATTTATGGTAAAGAGTAGAAGGTGGCAGACGGATTATCCTTCCCAGAAGTAATAATGACCTTATAAGTTCACCCTTATAAGTATACCCTTATAAGTTCACATCCGAAAACTCTGCTCAGAGTAGCCATAGAGGTTTCCAAAACGATTATGGACTACATCAACCTCACCATCTTGCTTTCGTTGGCATAAATGAAAATACTTTGCTTCTGATCTATTTGATACAAACTATATATATATATATATATATATATAATATATATATATATATATATATATATATATATATATATATATATATATATATATATATATATATATATTTTTTTTTTTTTTTATGCATATAAATGTTTATTAATAGACAGAATATATGGAAAACACAACATGAATACAATATATATATATATATAAAATATATATATATATATATATATATATATATATAGTGTGTGTGTGTGTGTGTGTGTGTGTGTGTGTGTGTGTAAGGTACCTGCTGATCTTTTACGGGTCTATTAACCAAGATATACATGGTGAACAATGTCTAAAATGCCAGCATAATATAAAGAAAACAAAGATAATAATTTATACATTGGTGAGAAGTTCAGTAAGAATAACAGAAGCATAAAAAAGCTTCCCGAAGCTGCCGCCAGGTCTATTAAGAAAATCCCAAGAAGCCTTCATTCCAAAAACATTTGCCTGTTCTATGTGAAATCATTTCATGCCGATACCACTGCGCTAGAACCACTGCGTGTCTCCTACACTCCTCCTACAGCAGTTTCAGCTCTCTACTGTCCACTCTGTAACTCAGGATTCCTATGTTCACCTGAACCTCACAGGCAACCTGTTCTATGCTTCCACTTCTACCTGACTGTTGCTTAAGAATTACGAAGTGCGTGGATCACTAACACGATAAAGCTCTCAGTGAGAAAACGTTTTTAATATAGGCTTTCTCCGTTTACCTGTCACTGCTACTACTACTACTTGTGCTGAGTAGTAGTTGCTGCTGCTAGTACTTGTGCTGAGGCAGGTAATATGATTCTCCTGTTGTGGTGCTGCTTGCGATCCTTCATATGTGCTGCTGCTGTTTGTACTATGTTGACAATCACGTCCGAGATGTGTTGGTCCAGCTTATTATCTCGTGTTGATGATAGTAATGTTTTTATGTTTCAGTTATAGTAGTTGGTAGTAACTGATAGTATTTGATAGTAACATCTGAATCGTGACAGGTAGTACCTTTGTCTTCTAATAACTTGTTTATTTTTTCACTATAATCTACCTTGTCCATAATTACCATCGCATTTGCTTTGTCTGTAAGTGTAGGATATTTGTGATAAATGGTTTAAAACCGACTAGTTTAAGATTGAGACACTTATGCAACATATGGGAATCTTTATTGAAGAAACATTTCGCCACACAGTGACTTCATCAGTCCAATACCATTTATCACATCTGTCAGGCGCTGCAACATTATGGGATCTTGATACAAGGAAATCTTCAATAATTGTCCAATCTTTGGACGAAGACCTACTTACACTAGTGGATGGTTCCACTGTGATCCCGCCTCCTCCTGCTTCCACTCACCTGACTACAGTATATAAGCCATTTCTACAGCTCTATGCTGCACTTTCTGCAAGATTGGACTGAACACTTCGAATCCAGGCTAAGGGACTGATTACCTCAAACTCTTCCTCTCCATACACCATTCTGCTTTGTATTGGACTGATGAAGCCACTGTGTGGCGAAACTTTTCTTCAATGAAGATTCCCATATGTTGCATAAGTGTCTCAATCTTCATCTAGAATCTTTCTTTACTTCATGGTATAACTTAACAAATCTTTGATGACAATTATGTTGTAGAGGTCTCAGCGAAGCTCATTCTTCAGCAACTTCCTTCTGCTATGATTCAACTGATGTTGCTCTTGTTTTGCTGCTGCTGTTACTGTTATTGTCGTCGTCGTTCTTGTTGATGTTGTCGTTGTAGCAGTAATTGTTATTGTTGTCTTGGCTGATTTTGTTATTGATGTTCATGTTGTTGTTCCTGCTGCTACTTTTGCTTCTGCATCTGCTGCTGCCGCTACTTCCACGACTACCTGTGCTGCTGATAGTAGGTAGATTAGTGGAAGTGACACAATATACAAGATAAAATATAAATTGTGCTACTTTTTCTTGTCCTTAGACTTGCTCCACTATTTCTACTACTGCAGCAGTGATGCATCACTACTGCTGCTGCATCACTGCTGCTGCTATATCACTGCTGCAGCATCACTACTGCTGCTGCCACTATTACTACTACTTGCACTACCAGCATTACGTCTACCACTATTTCCATCTTGCTTCCTCCTCTCCTCCTCCTCCCTTTGTCCTTCCTCTCGTATGTATACTAGCTCCCTTACCTAGTGTGTTAGTGTGACTTGTTAATGCTTCAGGTTGGCCCGAAACGTTGTCGTGTGTATGAGTATATATATATATATATATATATATATATATATATATATATATATATATATATATATATATATATAATATATAATATATATATATATATATAGTCGTGCCGATTAGGTAAAACTTGCGATTTTGGCTTAAATAGCAACGCTCACCTTGCCATATAAGACAAGTGAAAATTTGTGTATGCAATATTTCGCCAAAATCATTCTGAACATAACGAAAAAATTTATTTCATTGTGTTTGTTTATTATTAAATTAATGTTAACGTATCTAAATATATTAGTTGGGATAGGCTAAATTAAATTGCGCTTGTTGCAATAAGGTTAGGTAGGTTTTCAAAGTTTCTCTTGGTACAAAATTATGAATTCTTATATTAACATAAATGAAAAATAAATCTTTAAACGTATAAGAGAAAATTTTAGAAAGGACTTAATTTTAGATGAGTTCTTGCTAATTGACCAGTTTTACCTAATGCCACGACATATATATATATATATATATATATATATATATATATATATATATATATATATATATATATATATATATGAATGAATACTTCCTAACATCCCTGCGACTCATCTGAGTCTTCAACTTCCATTTGTGACCCCTTGTTGCTGTGTCCCATCTTTGGAACATCCTGTCTCTATCCACCTTTACGATTCCTCTCAGTATTTTAAAAGTCGATTTCATGTCCTCCCTCTTTCTCTCCTGTCTTCCAGTGTCGTCATGTCGATTTCCCTTAACCTCTCCTCGTAGGACATGGCTATCTCGTTGCAAACCTTTGCATTTTCTCTAATTTCTTGACATGCTTGAACAGCTGTGGGTTCTAAACTGGTGCTGCATACTCCAGTATGGGCCTGAGGTATACGGTGTACATGGCCCAGAACCACTTCTCACTGAGATATCGGAATGCTACTCTTAGGTTTCATAGCTGCAGCAGTTATTTGGTTGGTGTGCCTCTCAGGAGATGTGCTCGGTATCATACATACTCGAAGATCCATTTCCTTGAGTAAAGATTGTAGTTTTTGTCTTTCTAGACTGTACTCTGTCTGCGGTCTTCTTTGCCCTTCTCCGATCTTCATGAATTTACACATGGTAAGGAGGCAGTTGCTGGACCAGGTCTGCAGCCTGTCCAGATCCCTCTGTAGTCCTGCCTCATCATTCTATGACTGAATTATTATTAACTTCACATCGTCTGCAAACAGGGACACTTCTGAGTCTATTCCTTCCGTCATGTTATTCACATATACCAGGAAATGCACAGGTTCTAGGACTGACCCCCTGTTGAACCCAGCACATCACAGGCGCCCTCTATGACACCTCATCACGTACCATGACATGCTGCTGCCTTCCAGTCAGGTATTCTCTGATTCATTCCAGCACCTTCCCCTTTATACCTGCCTGGTCCTCCATTTCTTGCACTAGTCTCTTGCGTGCAACTGTGTCAAAAGCCTTCGCTGTCAAAAGTCATCATCTCATTTACTGATTTCCTTGCCAGATCTCTGTCCCACTGAACCCCGTGCAGGAAATTCTTCATGCCTGTGTAGTCCCCTGTCTTGTAGTTTGGCTTCCTTCGTCCTGCCTTTCCTGCTTCCCTCTCCACGTGTATCTCTATGTACTCGAAGCTCAGAACCACGTGGTCACTGACCCAAAGGGGTCTTTCATATGTGACGTCCTCAATATCTGTACTACCCAAAGTGAATACTAGGTCCAGTCTTACTGGTTCAACCTCTCCTCTCTCTGTGGTAGTGTCCCTTACCTGTTGGTACATGAGGTTTCCCAGTGTGTCTGTGTACTCACCTAGTTGTGGATGCAGGGATCAAGTCATAGCTCCTCGCCCCGCCTCTTCACTGGTCGCTAGTAGGTCCACTCTCTCCCTGCTCCATGAGCTTAATCATGCCTCATCCTAAAGGTATGTATGTTACCTGCCTCTACTATCTCACTTTCCATACTGTTCCACTTCCTGACAACTCTGACTAAAAAAATACTTCCTAACATCCCTGTGACTCTTCTGAATCTTCAACTTCCAATTGCGAATCTTTGTTGTTGTGTTCCAGCTCTGGAACAGTGTGTTTGTGTACTCACCTAGTTGTGGTTGCAGGGTCGAGTCACAGCTCCTGGCCCCTGTGTGTGTGTGTGTGTGTGTGTGGGGCATTTACGAAAATCATAAAAAATATATAACTTTAAAAAGTCATCATCAATATTTTTACTGATGTTATTATTATTATTATTTCTTTATTTTCAATGGAATGCCCAATCAACCATGATAAACCTCATTTTTTGCACTGCAGTAAAAAGTGGATTGCAGACAATAAATATGATCAAGGGTGAATAATGGTGGCCATTTCACCGTGTTTCAGAAATGCCTGCGATGTGTTATTGCTCTCTACCTCTGATTTTATGCCCCATTAACCTTATAGCCTAAAAACCGACTTTTCATTATATCTTTTTCTAGGCTTATTACTTCAAAGTGTTTATTGCCTTTTGTGAAATACAGGGCAAATACACAACTCACCTCATATGAAATAGCGAACCATTCTGCTCAGCCGGATGTTCCGAAGATATTGAAAGCATCTTATCTTACCGCCTCTATGACAAACTCACAGTGCTGTTCATATTTGTTTATCATAAGAATTAGTCTTGTATCCGACTAGGTCCATTATTTTGGTTTATGTAATCATCAACATAAACTCATTGCTTTTATCATATATACATCCCAGTTATACTTTGGAAATGTTATAATTATGCTAGCTATTATGATGCCTCAAAAACATTTTTTCTTGTCCAACATTAAATAAAGGAAACCACTTTGAAATGCCACAGATTTGTAACTACTGGCGAAACTGGAGGAGTGATTGTTTGCTTTGGTTATTTTTGTTTTTTTCTATTTACTCTCCAGTACCAGCTCCATCAAATGTAGGGGAGATGCGGGTTTAGTGCGTTTCATACAAAAATCAGAGGAATTTCTCTTAATGCTATGGTTACTATCCGCCCTTAACTCTTAGTCAATGGTGAACATGTGACTAATTACTCCACTCGTATCTGCTCCACGTTGCTTTGTGCATTCGTTGGTTCACGTGTTGCTGTTCATCATTTTTCCAGTCTTTTACCAACTCTTGTCTCATTAAGTCTTCAATCTTCACTTAATTATATTTCAAGTAAATATGCTGCATAGTTTACACCGATTTAATTTGCCTCTCAGCAGAATACATTGCGAATGAGATTTAATTTTCTTTGCTAAGTTTATTTTCTTTCAGCTTAAAGCTGACAGAAGACTGTCCCCTAAAGCATCGATTGTGCTAATAACTTCGTACCGAGATATAGAGCATTTCCGGTATGCATTTATTAATTTGGCACTTCACACTTAAAAGTTTGTTTTCTGCAATTTTCCACTCACATAATATATGTGATCTTCAAAGAGATTTATAAACTATGAGTTTAGACTGTTGACATTCTTGTGTTTTCTGACTATATTCAATGTTATTTTATTTATTTTTCGTTTATATTTTTCTACAAAGGACAGTGAAGACAAACTTCGTCACTGGCTTCCTTTTATACTGGAGATTGTTATATGCTGTCTTCACCAAGGTTCAAAACAAAAATTTTGCAGACTGGGCTCCTTAAGGAATAGGAGCATTTTATTATGGTATTCTAAAAGTCATTTAATTTTAAAACACCTTTTAAACTCATTTGTAAAGCATATGTATATCATTCTAATGTGATCAGTTTTCAAACATATTTTTCTTTCTAATTGAAATCGATTATGTTAAGTCTTAGAACCATAAAGTAAGATTCACTAGCCTCCCAAGGCGGGTGTACAGATGTGTTCCCCACATCCGCCTCCTGATATGGTGGCTACAAGGGTGTCTCAGCCATATGAGATTGAGAACATCATTAGAGAAATAGGTGAAGAGGACATGTCTGAGATAATACATTTTCAGAGAATAGGGGAGTACGTGAAGGGGAGAAAACGGCCGGTCAAGCTGATTTTCAAGGCAGAAACAGTGCAAAACAGGATCCTGCAAGAGAAACCACGGCTGAAGGAATCGTCAGCATACAAGAGGGTGTTCCTAGACCGGGACAGAACAAAAACAGAACGACAGCAGCTGAGGGAGTGGAGGCAAAAGCGAAAGGAGCTAGGAAGAGAGACACAGACAGAATCAGCAGAGATCAACCAGAACAGGGCAGAGCAACAAGAGCAAGAACACAAAGACCCATCCCCAGAACCCCAAAACCAAACATGCTATCCCAACACAGACCACAATCCACACTTACATCTCCCATCCCACACTATGCTGTAGAATCCCACAGCACACCACCAGGGCCCCCACCCCCACGGACCCCCCAAAACACAGTGTTGGAGAGGAAACTGAATGTATGGTACACCAACGCTGATGGAATAACGAATAAGTGGGAGGAGTGGCATGAAAGAGGCAAAGAGGCATCACCGGACATCATAACCCTCACTGAAACAAAGCTCACAGGGATGATAACAGATGCCATCTTTCCAACGGGATATCAGATTCTGAGGAAAGACAGAGGGAACAGAGGGGGTGGAGGAGTGGCACTGCTGATCAAAAACCAATGGGATTTTGATGAGCTGGAGAGAGGAGATAGAGGAGAAGCACGAGATTATATAATAGGAACGCTTCAGTCCATAGGTTCAAAGGTGGTAATTGCAGTTATGTATAACCCACCACAGAACAGCAGGAGGCCAAGGCAAGAGTATGGTGAGAGTAATAGAGCGATGGTTGACATACTGGCCGAAGTGGCCAGAAGGGCTCATGCGAGCAGGGCGAAGCAACTGATCATGGGTGACTTTAACCATAAGGAAATCGATTGGGAGAACTAAAAGCCACATGGGGGCCAAGGAACGTGGAGGCCTAAGATGATGGAGGTGGTACTGAAAAATTTCATGTACCAACACATAAGGGACACTACCAGAGAGAGAGAGGACGAACCAGCGAGACTGGACCTAGAATTCACCTTGAGTAGCACAGATATTGAGGTCATCACATATGAAAGCCACCTTGGGGCCAGTGATCATGTGGTTCTAAGCTTTGAATACATAGTAGAGTTACAAGTGGAGGAGGCAGCAGAAAGGGGTGGACGAATGAAGCCAAATTACAAGAAAGGGGACTATGTAGGCATGAAGAATTTCCTGCATGGAGTTCAGTGGGACAGAGAGCTGGCAGGAAAGTCAGTAAACGAGATGATGGAATATATGACAACAATTTGCAAGGAAGCTGAGGAGAGGTTAGTACCTAAGGGTAACAGGAAAAGCGAAAAACCCAGGATAAGCCCGTGGTTCACCCAAAGATGCAGGGAAGCTAAAACCAAGTGTGCCAGGGAATGGAAGAAGTATAGAAGGCAAAGGACCCAGGAGAATAAGGAGAGCAGTCGTAGAGCCAGAAATGAATATGCACAGGTAATAAGGGAGGTCCAAAGACAATACGAGAATGACATAGCAGCGACAGCCAAATCTGACCCAAAGTTGTTGTACAGTCAAGGACCAGGTAATCAGGCTGAGGAAGGAAGGGAGGTCACTAGATATGACCGCGAAGTGTGAGGAGCTCAACATGAGATTCAAAGTGTTCACAGAGGAGAGAGAAGGGCCTCCAGAAAGGCGGAGAGGTGGGGTACACCATCAGGTGCTGGACACAATACACACAAATGTGGAAGAAGTGAATAGGCTGCTAAGCGAGCTAGATAACATTTCTCCATGGGTCCTGAGAGAGGGAGCAGAGGAGCTATGTGTACCACTAACAACAATCTTCAACACATCTATCGAAACAGGGCAACTACCTGAGGTATGGAATACAGCAAATATATTCCCAATTTTTAAAACGGAGACAGACACGAAGCACTAAATTACAGACCAGTGTCACTGACATGTATAGTATGCAAGGTCAAGGAGAAGATTATCAGGAGAAGAGTGGTGGAGCACCTAGAAAGGAATGATCTTATCAATGACGGCCAACACGGTTTCGGGGATGGGAAATCCTGTCACAAACCTACTGGTTTTCTATGACAGGGTGACAGCAGTAAAACAAGAGAGAGAGGGGTGGGTAGATTACATTTTCTTGGACTGTAAGAAGGCGTTTGACACAGTTCCACACAAGAGATTAGTGCAGAAGCTGGAGGACCAGGCAGGAATAACAGGGAAGGCACTACAATGAATCAGGGAATACCTGTCAAGAAGACAGCAGCGAGTCATGGTACATGGCGAGGTGTCAGAGTGGGCACCGGTGACGAGTGGGGTTCCACAGGGGTCAGTCCTAGGACCGGTGCTGTTTCTGGTATTTGTGAACGACATGACGGAAGGAATAGACTCCGAAGTGTCCCTGTTTGCAGATGATGTGAGAGTTGATGAGAAGAATTCAATCGGACGAGGACCACGCAGAACTACAAAGGGATCTGCACAGGCTGCAAGCCTGGTCCAGTAAATTGGCTCCTGGAGTTAAACCCCACTAAGTGTAAAGTCATGAAGATTGGGGAAGGGCAAAGAAGACCGCAGACGGTCTTTAGGTGAGTATAACACCAGGCACATCTCCTGAGGCGCACATCAACCAAATAACTGCTGCAGCATACGGGCGCCTATGAAACCTAAGAACAGCATTCCGACATCTTAATAAGGAATCGTTCAGGACCCTGTACACTGTTTGGAACCCACACCTAACCAAGCACGTAAAGAAACTAGAGAAAGTGCAAAGGTTTGCAACAAGACTAGTCCCGGAGCTAAGAGGTATGTCTAACGAGGAGAGGTTAAGGGAAATCGACCTGACGACACTGGAGGGCAGGAGAGATAGGGGGGACATGATAACGACATATAAAATACTCAGAGGAATTGACAAGGTGGACAGAGACAGAATGTTACAGAGATGGGACACAACAACAAGGGGACACAGTTGGAAGTTGAAGACTCAGATGAATCACAGGGATGTTAGGAAGTATTTCTTCATTCACAGAGTGGCCAGGAAGTGGAATAGTTTGGGAAGCGATGTAGTGGAGGCAGGATCCATTCATAGCTTTAAGAAGAGGTATGATAAAGCTCATGGAGCAGGGAGAGTGACCCAGTAGCGGCCAGTGAAGAGGCGGGGCCAGGAGCTATGAATCGACCCCTGCAATCACAACTAGGTGAGTACAACTAGGTGAGTACATGTGCAGCGGTTGGGTGTATTTATTGTTGAAACGTTTCGCCTACACAGTAGACTTCTTCAGTCAAATACATAGGCAACAAGTGTAGTAGTGAATTCAAGAACATAAGAAAGAAGGAACACTGCAGCAGGCTTACTGGCCCATGCAAAGCAGGTCCAAGACTCCTACTTAAAGAAGGAGCACTGTATCAGATCTATTAGCACAAGCTAGTCAGGTCCAACTCACACCCACCCTAACCTATTTTAAATCTACACAACGTCGTAGCTTCAATGACGGTACTCGGGAGTTTGTTCCACTCATCTACAACTCTATTACTAAACCAGTGTTTTCCTATAGCCTTCCTGAATCCGAATTTTTCCAACTTAAAACAATTACATACTTGGATTGTTTACCTGGAGAGGGTTTATGGGGTCAACGCCCCCGCGGCTCGGTCTGAAAGCAGACCTCGTGGTGGTTCAGGGTCTGATCAACCAGGCTGTAACAGCGTGCTGGTACCACGGAAAATGACGTACGAACCACAACCCGGTTGGTCAGGTACTGACTTTAGGTGCCTGTCCAGTGCCTTCTTGAAGACAGCTAGGGGTCTATTGGTAATCCCCCTTATGTAGATGAATGGTTCAGACAACCGACAAGTTGATCAATTAGACACATGTGCAACACTTGCGTATCTTTAATGAGGATACGTTTCGCCACACAGTGGCTTCATCAGTCATTGCAAAGGAGAATAGTGAAGAATAGGTTTGAGGTAATCAGTCCCTCAGCCTTGAGTCGATGTAGTTAGTCCATCAATCTTGAAAGGAATACAGCATATGTGCGAAGTGGCTTATATAGTGAAGGCAGGTGAGGTGCAGCAGTCGTAGGTGGTGTCACATTTGCCGAATGTGATATCTCATTCAGCAAATGTAGATAGTTCTCTGAACCATTCATCTTCATTCCTCTCTGACACAGCAACATCTTGGGGTTTTAATTCAGGCAATTCTTCACTTGCCTAACCCTCGGGTACGACCTACTTCCACATTGGTCAAATGTGACACCACCTACGACTGCTGCACCTCTCCTGTCTACAGTATATAAGCCACTTCTTAGCACATATGTTGTATTCTTTTCACGATTGATGGACTGATTACATCGACTCAAGGCTGAGGGACTGATTACCTCAAACCTATTCATCATTCTTCTTTGTATGGACTGATGAAGACATTGTGTGGCGAAACTTTCCCTCATTAAAATACCCAAATGTTGCACATGTGACTAATTTATCAATCCCTCTTATGTATACTGGGAGGCAGTGGAACAGTCTTGGGCCCCGGACACTTACTGCTTTTCATTGGGTGAATGTTGCATCTCCTGCCGAATCTTTTGCGTTCATAGGGAGGATTTTCCAAGAGTATATTATCATATATTTCTCTCGCCTGCTCTTCAGGGAATAAAGATCATGGGCCTTCAACCGTTCCCAGTAATTTAAGTGCCATATCGCACTCGTGTGTGCCGTGAAAGTTCTTTGTACACTCTCCATGTCAGCAATTTCACCTGCCTTGAAATGTGCAGTTTTTCCCAGCTTTTTCCTTTAGGACATGGTTGACTTGTTCCCATTGTATATTTTTGAGCAGGGACATCAGGTATCTTACGGAAACACATCCTAATGTTTCCACCCGTACTGGGGATTGAACCACGGACTTCAGTGTGAGAGTTGTTGCCTCATCTTCCATTTTACATGAGGGAGATTAAAATCTCCAAGGATTAAAATGCTTGGGGTGGGATTCTCTAGCCTATCCAGGTAGCTATCTATCTTCCTTAACTGCTCTGTGAATTCCTCCGCAGTTAAGTGCTCTAGCAATCGAGCTAAGAGACACTATATCTATGATTTGAATTATATTAAACATATAGTGTTGCTTTCTTGATGTACATTTTTTGGTAAATTGTTAAGAATAAGAACGATTGCAAACTTTGAACTGGATGAAGTTAATTAATTTATTTAAAAAACATTTTAATTAAAATAGAAAAAAATATATTTTTGTTCCTTTTGCATTATGTTATTTCAGTGCAATATGAGAAAAGTGCACCTCAATCCCTGTGCATTATAGGAATATTGCAAAATGATTCATAAGTTTCTTATGCATTTAAATATTATCACTGAAGATTTGATGCTAATAAAGAAAGGAATTACAAAGTCTTCACATCAAAATTACTATTACTTCAGTTGAAATACAAAATAAAATCCAATTTTCCACTAATAAATATGATGTACACTGAAGAGGCTTCTTGCTTACTCAAGGACACCAATATACTGAAATTCAGAAGCCGCTCAGCAGGAGTGTTATCATGTTATCAGCGTTGAAGGGATGTGTTAGGAAGTTAACCTGGAGGTTAGCAGCTTGAAATACCTGTCTAGGGGTATATATAAAGTATTTAAAAATATAAGAAACCCTATGCCCAGTTATATTCGTAAACTCCTACACAAAATGCTAAACAGGTGGTCAATACTTTACGTTTTATCACCAGGAATGGTGATAAAAATAAACATATATACTACATAACATTATATACAACACAAAACCTGCCTTCAACAAATTTCACATATTAAATAATAATACACTAGTACACTGCTACTAGTTAATTCATCTTATGCAATATTTCAATTACACAGACCCACAACAGTGGGTCGCCATCACCCCCACCCTCCTATTCTGGCTTCCAGCCTGAAGGTAAAAAAAATCTATTCTGTACTCTCCACAACTCAAAAGGTCCCACTTAAATATCAAGGCCCACTTAAGAGTACAAGTAAAGCCTCATAAACAAACTCCGGCCTAAGCATTACAACAAACAAAAAATAGCACATATTACATCACTCAACCACAGGCTCCATAACACCTTCCCAGCGACTCTCCATAGTGACGCAACTCATTCCACTTATCTAACTCATTTGTTCATGTTTAATACATGTCCCACTGAACCGTGTCTAATACACGTGCATTAAGCTCTGAAAATGGAGCACTTTTTTCCACACAAAACACCTTATTTTGTAATACAATGCAGTATCCTACATAAGTTGAAGCTAATCAGATGAGGCACTCAAAAATAATTGTCAAATGAAAACCCTAATTTCAATTTTTCCAGTTTCCTTCTTAAAAAATGGAAATTGGGATCTAAAAAGAAAAAAATAAATTCAATATTTTCACGAAGACTGGCTCGCGCTTAAGGCTTAAATAATTAATTAAGTAAGCAAGTACCTAAGTAAGAAAATAAGTAGGCATATAAATTTTAGTTATGATTTGGGTATAAAACATACCCATGATAAAGCCACTGGCTGGCAAAACGAGTACAAATAAAGATACCCAGGAGTGACTCTTTTGTCTAATTCATCAACTGGTCGGTGTTGTATATCATTTATATTAATAATGATTTATATCTTGTTTACAATAGTGATGAGAGCATACAGAGGATGAAGACCCATAAAAGGGAATTTTGTTGAATTAACTTAGGATAACGCAATAAAGTCCAATACTGTGACATTCTCAATTATTTCCCACAAAGGTGATTAATAAATTTGGCACATTTAAAGTTATGTTACTCAAAATTCATAAAATACACAAAAAGACCATAAAATGTTTTCCCCAGTTATTAGAAAGAATCGAACACAATTTGCACTAACATGGCTTATAACCAGAAAACTTTTCATCAATTTCATACGATATGTCAGCTAATAAAGATTAATCCTGGTAACAATAGTTTATTTCAATCAAAGGAAGGCACTAAGTTCGTAGAGATCATAAAGTGCCTGGAGAATGGGAGGCATCAAATTCTATCTGGGGTAAGGGATATATATGTCCAGCCTCTCACCAGCATCAATGTACCCCATTTCAGGAAGCATAATCCGGTTATATTATGCAACACATTGATGTACCATTTTAGATTGTAAGTGTCTAAATGGCAAGTATACGCTTCATAAAATATAATAATCTTCATGTAAGAAATTACATTAGGGGCAGCTATTTTAGGAACTGTTGTTTATAAAATCGGACAAAAATGCCCCTGCCGGGTCAGTTGCTCCACCAGGACTCATATTAATAGTTGAGTAGAACTGAAAAGTTTAAGCCAATCAGATATGGCGTTCTGAAGTTATAAATTAAAATCTTGGATCAAATTAGTGGCAGACAATAACACCATAGTTTACAATGTTCTGGCTCTGGCATCATGTCGTAAAATTTTATGGGTTAACTAAACTCGTGCAAATTTTAAACGCAATGAAAGAAGTTTTTCAGTGCATTGCATTTTATGTAGTTATATTTTTTTAAACTCTACACCATCCCCACAAGGAAAAGCGTTTGATTTTGTGGTTTTTAGGCAAGTACAATTTGATAAAAAAAAATCTATAAAACTGGCAAATTTGTACATTCATAACATAAAATTAATAAACAAATACTTCCCATTAAAATACACTAACGTTTTAGTGTTTGAAGCCCACCAGATGAGGCATTCTTGAGATATCATTTAAAAACTAATATATTTAATAGCGTTCGCAATTGAAAATTTGTATAGCCGAAATGGCAAACTTGACTTTCCTTTAATAAAATCAATCAACAAGGAAAGTTTTAAGCATATCATCAAAGGCATTATCCAGTAATTGTCTTTAACAATATCATTCAATTTATAATTTGTGTCTAAACAGCATAAGCCTATAAGGTATCATCTGTTTTATTGATTGCAACAACATTATTATAAAACCGATAAGCTGAGGCATGTTTAATTAGAGACTAGAAATCACATACAATATTTATTTAATAAAACTGGCAAAACTTACGTATGAAGCCAATAACAATGCGAATCTTGATTTCTGGAAAATTCACCACAGCTGAAAACCTGAAGACGAAAAAAACAGCATTCACAATTTATCATACGGATTCCAATAATTTAATTTTACTTTCTGGTACATTACTATAATAAATTTCTCCTCACACAAAGTAAACTTTTCTTTCTTTTCTTAGTGTGAGAAACTGAAACCATTCAGACGAGGAAGATTCAAATACATTGAAAGTCATTTAACAGGAATAAGAATTTCATACCAGTTTACTCATAAAATTGACATACATTTACGCACATACAGAAGGGCCCCGCTGATACAGCAGGTTAGCTTCCAAGCTACTGCTGTAAAGTGAAAATAGCTGTAAAGTGAAACATATCCCTTTTTCATTTTTTTATTCATATAAAACCCTGATAACATGTTTACACTATAATAGACTAAGTGAACAATAGAGTTAGGTCAAAAAATGCATTTACAGTACACACATTACTTACCATAAAATATTTTATTTCTTAGCTTATTGCGAGTTGTGAATAAATTTAGTGAAGGAGGTCTGAATAAATGAAGAATGAGTTTAATTGAATACCTCTGTACTAGCGAAGCGCTGTAAAGCGGGGCCACCTGTACTTGAATTTCTCTCTTCGCCTATCCAAGACTTTTCAGAAAAGTGTGAATGAGTTTAACAACTTCGGTCGTAATGCAGCTGCCTATGTAGGTACCGTACAACTGTGTTGAAAATTTAAAGCCAATGAGATGAGGCCTTTTTGTATTTTATGCAAAATAAAACTCGAAGGTTAGAGGAAGAAAAAATAAAGGAAAGAGAAAATTTAAGCCTATCACTTTAAGGTCCCCATTAAGGATACCTAATTACATTTCACATTTCCTTCTTCATGACACTTGATATTTATATTTAAGATTGTTACTTATATTTAAGATTTATTATAAAATACGCTGATACATAGTGTAGATGAGAGATGTTTATATGCTTGATTTACATAATTATTGAAGTTGAGAATGTGAATAGGAGTCAGCTGTTTCTAAATTATTTTTACAAGAGATTCAAATTCTGAGCGTGGAAGTGAGCGGTAAATAAATATCTCTGTTTTCCTGGGTTTTCTGTCATGAAAACAAACGAGAGGATTTAAGTCCATAAAATGAGAGGGAGAGGACAATAAATCAGGATAGTTTGACCTGATTCACTGGAAAATGCAAATTTTCACTCAACACAGACACAATTTACAGTGTGCTATGAAAAAAAAATGTACGGGAAAGTTATTGAAAAAGGCAGGTCTAACTTTCAGATTATTAAGGAGATTTATTATTTTGATTCACAAACACGCAAAAGAAACAAACACACACAAACACACATACACACTCACATACACACACATACACACACACACACGCAAACACACACACATACATACACACACACACAAACACACACACATACATACACACGACAGTATGTTCCAGAGAGGAGACACAGCAACAAGGGGTCACAATTGGAAGTTGAAGACTCGGATGAATCACAGGGATGTTAGGAAGTATTTCTTCAGTCATAGAGTTGTCAGGAAGTGAAATAGTCTAGCAAGTGATGTAGTTGAGGCAGGAACCATACATAGCTTTAAGACGAGGTATGATAAAGCTCATGGAGCAGGGATATAAATTGTTCAGTACCCTGTACACCGTGTACGTTAGGCCTATGCTGGAGTATGCTGCACCAGTTTGGAACCCACACCTAGCCAAGCACGTAAGGAAAGTAGAGAAAGTGCAAAGGTTTGCAACAAGACTAGTTGCGGAGCTAACGGGCATGTCCTACGATGAGAGGTTAAGGGAAATCGACCTGACGGCACTTGAAGACAGGAGACAGGGAGGATATGATAACGACATATAAAATACTGAGAGGAATCGATAAGGTGGACAGAGATGGATGTTCCAGAGATGGGACACAGCAACAAGGGGACACAGTTGGAAGTTGAAGACTCAGATGAATCACAGGGATGTTAGGAAGTATTTCTTCAGTCACAGAGTTGCCAGGAAGTGGAATAGTCTGGGAAGTGATGTAGTGGATTCAGGATCACACATAGCTTTAAGAAGAGGTATGATAAAGCTCATGGAGCAGGAAGAGTGACTTAGTAGCAACCAATGAAGAGGCGGGACCAGGAGCTGTGAATTGACCCCTGCAACCACAACTAGGTGAGTGTACACACACACACAAACACACCCACTAACACATACACACACACGCACGCGCGCACACACACACACATACACAAACACACATTTAACCCCGCCATATGCAATGTCAGGAAGATCGGGGAAGGGCAAAGAAGACCCCAGACAGAGTATAGGCTAGGTGGCCAAAGACTGCAAACCTCACTCATGGAGATAGATCTTGGGGTGAGTATAATAACGAACACGTCTCCGAAAGCACACATCAACCAGATAACTGCTGCAACATATGGGCGCCTGGCAAACCTGAGAATAGCGTTTCGATACATCACTAAGGAATAGTTCAATACACTGTACACCGTGTACGTCAGTCCCATACTGGAGTATGCAGCACCAGTTTGGAACCCACACCTTGTCAAGCACGTCAGGAAATTAGAGAAAGTGCAAAGATTTGCAACAAGGCTAGTTCCAGAGATAAGAGGAATGTCCAACGAAGAAAGGTTAAGGGAAATTAGCCTGACGACTCTGGAGGACAGGAGGGTTAGGGCAGACATGATAACGACATACAAAATATTCCGAGGAATAGATAAGGTTGACAGAGACAGGATGTTCCAGAGATGGGACACAGAAACAAGGGGTCACAATTGGAAGTTGAAGACTCAGATGAGTCAAATGGATGTTAGGAAGTATTTATTTAGTCACAGAGTTGTCAAGAAGTGGAATAGTCTGGAAAGTGAGGTAGTGGAGGCAGGAACCATACATAGCTTTGAGACGAGGTATGATGAAGCTCATGGAGCAGGAGAGAGAGGACCTAGTAGCGATTAGTGAAGAGGCGGAGCCAGGAGCTGAGTCTCGACCCCTGCAACCATAAATAGGTGAGTATAAATTGGTGAGTTCACACACAAACACACACATGGCGCAGGGAGTGTGACCCAGTAGCTGCCAGTGAAGAGGCGGTGCCAGGAGCTATGACTCGACTCCTGTAACGACAACTAGATGAGTACAACTAGGTGAGTACACGCACACATACATGTCGCAGGGAGAGTGACCCAGTAGCGGCCAGTGAAGAGGCGGGACCAGGAGCTATGACTCGACCCCTGCAACCACAACTAGGTGAGCACACACTAGCACTCACCCACTGACACACAAACGCATTTAAACACACACAGAAACACACACCCACATTCATGCACACATACATCTGGCATGCACCGAAAATCAACTGATAAACATAAATTCCAGGCTATCTGGGCTCTTGTGCAAAGGCTTGGAGTAAACGGCATATTGAGCATATTTGTTCGTTTCAACTCATTGAGTGAGGAAGTCAAACAACAGTCCTCGACCACTTCGAATAATTGATAGTCTATTATTGGAGAGGAAAAAATGTAATATCAAAGGTGCACTTAGAAACACGGGTAAAAGAGAAGGTGCTGGGTGGCAGTTTTTATTCATAATCATAGCTAATCTGAAGAGAAAAGTTAATGATTAATTAAAGGAAAACAATGGAAATGTGTTAAAACATTGTAAAGTGGTGAAGATCCAGCTAGGAGAATTACATTGGCTGTGAATGAGCCACAAGACAGGAAAAGGAAATGAAATGAATAATGGAACATATTTTAAAAAAAATTGGGAGAGGGGAAGAGCCAGAAAGTAAGAAGGAGGGAGAGAGAGATCCTCAACTGAAAAAGGAGGAAATACGTTAGCAAAGATGTTATCACGTGCTCAAGAGGGACGGAAGGTAATTAAAAAGACAGTAAAGAAACTGATTAAAACAACTAAACAATGAGAGGAAAATCTGAGAGATCACTGATTATCTGTAAACTTCAGAAGGCAGAGTGAGGGGAGGGAGAAGAGCCAGGAAGGACATTGGATTAGGAAGTACGTGAAATCAGATCAGTCGATGAGTGGAGAAACGGCAGAGAAAAGCTTTCTTATAGTGCAGAGGTTCTCCCATGATAGTGTCCATTTTTTCTAAATTAATCGTCGTCACAAGTAGTTCGAAATAGGCCCCTAGATTGGGGTAGAATAGAAACATAGAGGAAGTACATAAGGAATCATCAGGCACAGGGAAAGAGGCTGTGGAAAAGCAAAGAAAGGAACTCTCATCCTCCCACCAGGGAGGCCAAACTCAAAACCTTTCCCCACTCATCACTAAGACCTTAACGTTTTCTCTTCCACACTTATCAACATTTGATACCCTAACCATTCTCCTTGAAACAATGTTCTAGAAAGATGTGCAGAAAAACTAGAGAGCACAAACCATAGCGTGATTAGGGCAAGATGACTCGTGGACTGGCACAACAGAGTGCAGAACCAGCAGGAATGGACGTAATGTACAAAATCCTAGTTGTGGTTTGCACAGGTCTTCTGGCCCTAGTATGCTGACAGCTGTGGGGAGAATCCCTGCTCTGGAGAGATAAAATCATACGTAAGTCTTAGGTAGGAAGCTAAGTTAGGGTAGGGGTGGATAAAGGGCGTAGATGCTACCAAACATATGTACACAGGCATACACAAGCACACACACACATACACTTGAAATGGTCGAGGTATAGGTGTAGTATACAATACAGTTGTTCTTGTATTAACAATAATATTATTATCAGTTATACAAGTAGTAGTATTATTTTTAGAATTTGTAGCTAAGATAAGTATGAAGCAAATTTAAAGACGTGGTGGCAAGAGCGCGCGGGCGCGGCGAGTCAGGGGTAAACAAACACACACACACACACACAAACACGATGGGGCCGGACAACATTTCTCCATGGGTCCTGAGAGAGGGAGCAGAGGAGCTATGTGTACCCCTAACAACAATCTTCAACACATCTATCGAAACAGGGCCACTACCAGAGGTATGGAAGACAGCAAATGTAGTTCCAATTTTTAAAAAAGGAGACAGAAACGTAGCGCTAAACTACAGACCAGTGTCACTGACATGTATAGTATGCAAGGTCATAGAGAAGATTATCAGGAGAAGAGTGGTGGAGCACCTAGAAAGGAATGAGATTATCAACGAAGGCCAACATGGTTTCAGGGACGGGAAATCCTGTGTCACAAACCTACTGGAGTTCTATGACAGGGTGACAGCAGTAAGACAAGAGAGAGAGGGGTGGGTAGATTGCATATTCTTGGACTGTAAGAAGGCGTTTGACACAGTCCCACACAAGAGATTAGTGCAGAAGCTGGAGGACCAGGCAGGGATAACAGGGAAGGCACTACAATGGATCAGGGAATACCTGTCAGGAAGACAGCAGCGAGTCATGGTTCGTGGCGAGGTGTCAGAGTGGGCGCCGGTGACGAGTGGGGTGCCACAGGGGTCAGTCCTAGGACCGGTGCTGTTTCTGGTGTTTGTGAACGACATGACGGAAGGAATAGACTCGAAGTGTCCCTGTTTGCAGATGTTGTGAAGTTGATGAGAAGAATTCAATCGGAAGAGGACCAGGCAGAACTACAAAGGGATCTGGATAGGCTGCAAGCCTGGTCCAGCAATTGGCTCCTGGAGTTCAACCCAACCAAGTGCAAAGTCATGAAGATTGGGGAAGGGCAAAGAAGACCGCAGACGGAGTACAGTCTAGGGGGCCAGAGACTACAAACTTCAATCAAGGAAAAGATCTTGGGGTGAGCATAACACCAGGCACATCTCCTGAGGCGCACATCAACCAAATAACTGCTGCAGCATACGGGCGCCTAGCAAACCTAAGAACAGCATTCCGACATCTTAATAAAGAATCGTTCAGGACCCTGTACACTGTGTACGTTAGGCCCATACTGGAGTATGCAGCACCAGTTTGGAACCCACATTTATCCAAGCACGTAAAGAAACTAGAGAAAGTGCAAAGGTTTGCAACAAGACTAGTCCCGGAGCTAAGGGGTATGTCCTACGAGGAGAGGTTAAGGGAAATCGACCTGACGACACTGGAGGACAAGAAAGATAGGGGGGACATGATAACGACATATACGATACTGAGAGGAATTGACAAGGTTGATAGAGACAGAATGTTCCAAAGATGGGACACAGCAACAAGGGGACACAGTTGGAAGTTGAAAACTCAGATGAATCACAGGGGTGTTAGGAAGTATTTCTTCAGTCACAGAGTAGTCGGGAAGTGGAATAGCTTGGGAAGCGATGTAGTGGAGGCAGGTTCCATACACAGCTTTAAGAAGAGGTATGATAAAGCTCATGTCGCAGGGAGAGTGACCCAGTAGCGGCCAGTGAAGAGGCGGGGCCAGGAGCTATGTCTCGACCCCTGCAACCACAACTAGGTGAGTACAACTAGGTGAGTACACACACACGCTCACATAAACCAACAATTGGGTTTGTCTTAGCTTAGCTTAGTAGTATTACTCGTTTTTAGAACTAGTACTAGCAAAAGTCTAGCATAATATTAGGATAGTATTCCAAACCTTCTGAAGTATTCCAAACTTTAGGAAGATTATCTTAACAGACGGACACAGTCACACGAACACTACACTACTCTGACAGTGTTTATTCAATAAGTAAGCAAAGTTATACAGGTATACACGAGTACAGTGATAGGCTATCACACGGCAGCATACGTGTAGGGAGCCTAGGATAACCCAGAAGGCCGTCACAGTGAAATATTCTAATTAAATCAATGCAGAGAGGACAGGCACACACACATACATGTACACACACACTCACTCACATGACAGTTAGACCTACAAGAACCTGACCACTAACCCAATAACACTTACCTCCCCCTCCCCTACACACACACACACACACATGCACACACACAGCTGAAACCTGATATGATGGTCACCCTCAGACCCTCCCATACCCTACCATACTAACACTACACCCTCTCTCCCTCCATTCCTCCCCCACACATGCACTCTCTCTCTCTCCTAACCATCCTACACAACACACACACACAGCACACACACACAGCTTGAAACCTGATATGATGGTCACCCTCAGACCCTCCCATACCCTACCATACTAACACTACACCCTCTTCCTCCATTCCTCCCACACATGCACCCCCCTCTCTCTCTCTCCCTCCTCCCCTATACCCTCTCTCCCTCATACCCTCCCCCTATACCTCTCTCCCTCTATACCCTCCTCTTCCTCCACTCTCTCTCTCTCTCCCTCTATCTCTTCTCTGGGCTTGTCTTAGCCTAGCTTAGTATCATTATTCGATATGGAATTAGTACCAGCAAAATTCTAGCAAAATATTAGGAGAGTAGTCCTACCTCCCTCTCCCCTCTCTATACCTCCCTCTCCCCTCTCTAACCTCCCTCTCCCCCTATCTCCCCTTCTCTCCCTATCCCTCCCTCTCCCTACCTCTCTCTATCCATTTCCCTATCTCTCTCTCTCTCACTCCCCCTCTCCCTCCCTCTCCCTCTATCTCCCTCCATCCTCCATCTCTCTCCCTCTACCCATCTCTCTAACTCTCTACCTCCCTCTCCACCTCTCCCTCTCTATCTCTCTATCCACCCACGTCCACACTACCTCTAAGCTATCTCTCTCCCCTCACCCCCTTCCCTATCCTTTCTCCTTTCTCCCTCCCCCTTCCCTATCCCTCTTCTTTCTCCCTTCTTCTGATACTCTCAATACATCCACAAGGGCACACCGTGGGAATATGGGCGGCTCAGGGAGAGGGTGTCAACAAGGAGGACGATGGCCGATATGGTAGGCCACAGTGGGAGCAGGAAATCATCGTAAGGGAAAAGGAATGGGAGAGGAAGATATTGGTGATCACTGAGGAGGAATTCAAAAAAGGGAAGAGGAATGGGAGAGGAAGATATTGGTGATCAGTGGGAATGGAGAAGGATAGCTGAGGAGAGTAGAAAATGGGAAATGCAAGTCAAAAAGCAGAAGCCAAGATCCGGATCTTAGAAGTGAAGCTGCAGGGACTGACACAGAATAGAGACAAAAGTACCTGGCCAGAAACGCGCTCGGAGCTTGTGCACCAGACTCGGCCAAAGGAATGAGGAGAAAAAAGGAGAACTCTTGCATGCACAGACACTGGCAGACACAAGTGGGGCCCAAAGCAAGACGAGCAGGATACTAACAACACACGAGAGGGACATAGAAGAAGCAGACAGGGACAAGAGAGCACCACAGTAACAACGAATGAGAGCACAGTAACAAAACACGAGAGGGCAGACAAAGCAGCAGACACACTAAACGCAGAGACTCCATCAACACACTGCAACGGACAGGGACTTTGAGCAGGCCAGACACACAAAGGAACAGAGGATACAACCATGACAGCACCGGGAGAGGCTAATGCACCTCTGATGAGGCAATGGGAGACACAGTGGGAGGAGGAAAGGGAGAGGTCGATCTTTATCTATGGCCTGAAGGAAGTCGAAGGGGACACCCACGACAGAAGAAAACAGGAGGAGAAAGAAAGGATCGAAGGTATCATGCTAGCAATAGGGGGAGACACGTCCCAAGTGACAAATTTTTGGAGAATTGGGTGGTACACAAGGGAAAGAAATCGACCTCTCAAGGTAATCTTCAAAGCGGAATCAGCCCGCACCATGATCCTGCAAGAGAAAGCACGGCTGAGGACGAATCAGGTGTACCGAAATGTATACCTAGATCGGGACAGAACGCAGGAAGAAAGGGAGGCTCGGAAGGAGCAGATAAGAAGGCGAAGAGAGGAGACAGCAAGATACGGAGGACACCAAGCCCAAACAGGACAAACACACACACTGGAAGTACCCACGGTGGGTCTAAAATCACAAAAACCCCACGCCAACCATACACTTAACACCACACACACTCATCAGTCCTCCCCCCCCCAGCCCCCACCCCAGCAACCCCAAAACCCCCACCAATCACCCCGGAACCTATATCTCACAGCTGGAGGAAGGTGAAGGCAGCTGGGTTTGACGGAAGGAAAAGGAGGTGCATCAGCCAACAAGGGAGTGCTACCAAGAATGCTAGAGGGCATACACACAACTGAGGAGGAGGTAAGCAGTTAATCAGTGACCTTGATACCTCAAAGGCGATGGGTCCGGACAATATCTCCCCGTGGTTCTTCGGGAAGGAGCTGAGGTACTGAGTGTGCCACTTACCATAATATTCAACACATCCCTTGAAAAAGGGCAGATACCTGAGGTATGGAAGAAGGCCAATGTAGTCCCCATCTTTAAAAAAGAGACAGAAAAGAGGCACTAAACTATAGACCGGTGTCACTTACATGTATAGTGTGCAAAGTCCTGGAGAAAATCATCAGGAAAAGAATGGTGGAGCACCTCGAGCTGAACAGGATAATAAACACCAGACAGCACGGATTCCGGGAAGGCAAATCCTGTGTAACAAATCTCCTAGAGTTCTATGATAAAGTAACAGAGGTAAGGCAAGAGAGAGAAGGGTGGGTTGATTGCATTTTCCTGGACTGCAGGAAGGCCTTCGACACAGTTCCTCACATGAGATTAGTAAAGAAGTTGGATGAACAAGCATGTATAACAGGAAGGGCACTGGAATGGATCAGGGAATACCTCACAGGGAGGCAGCAACGGGTCATGGTGCGTGATGAGGTATCACAGTGGGCGCCTGTGACGAGCGGCGTACCGCAGGGTCAGTCCTAGGACCAGTGTTATTCTTGGTATATGTAAACGACATGATGGATGGGATAGACTCAGAAGTGTCTCTGTTCGCAGATGATGTGAAATTAATGAGGAGAATCACATCGGAAGAGGACCAAGCAGGACTTCAAACAGACCTGGACAAGCTTGACATCTGGTCTAGCAACTGGCTTCTTGAATTCAATCCCACCAAATGCAAAGTCATGAAGATCGGAGAAGGACAAAGAAGACCGCTGACAGAGTACAGGCTAGGTGGACAAGGGCTACAAACCTCGGCAAAGGAGAAAGACCTTGGGGTGAGTATAACGCCAAGTACATCTCCGGAGGCACACATCAACCAGATAACTGCGGCAGCATATGGGCGTCTGGCAAACCTAAGATTAGCGTTCCGTTACCTTAACAAGGAATCGTTCAAGACACTGTACACCGTGTACGTCAGGCCCATACTAGAATATGCAGCACCAGTCTGGAACCCACACCTGGTCAAGCACGTAAAGAAACTAGAGAAAGTGCAAAGGTTTGCGACAAGGCTAGTTCCACAACTCAGGGGTCTGTCCTATGAAGAAAGGTTGAGGGAAATAGGACTAACAACACTGGAGGAAAGAAGGGTCAGAGGAGACATGATAACGACATACAAAATACTGCGGGGAATCGACAAGGTAGACAGGGACAGGATGTTCCAGGGAGGGAACACAGAAACAAGGGGACACAACTGGAAGCTGAAGACTCAGATGAGTCAAAGGGATGTTAGGAAGCATTTCTTCAGCCACAGAGTAGTCAGGAAGTGGAATAGTCTAGAGAAAGATATAGTGGAGGCAGGAACCATACATAGTTTTAAGACGAGGTATGATAAAGCTCATGGAGCAGGGAGAGCAGAGACCCAGTAGCGGACAGCGAAGAGGCGGGGCCAGGAGCTGAGTCTCGACCCCTGCAACCACAATTAGGTGAGTACAATTAGGTGAGTACAATTAGGTGAGTACACACACACTACTTAATGTACTTAACTACCTTCCCACTCCACTTCATTTGCCAGAGCTGACACGTTTCTCCCCGCCCACCCTTTTATCCTGCCCCTCCCTCTTAGTTCCTCACCCCACCCACCCTTTCATCCTCCCCCCCTCCCTCTCAGTTCCTTCCCTTCACACATTCCTCCTCATCCTCCTACTACTCTCCTCAACTCCCTTCTATCCCCCTCCTCCTCTACTCAGCTCCTTGCCCTACTCCTCCTCCCCTCCTCAGCTCCTTCCTCTCCTCCTCCTCCCCTCCTCAGCTCCTTCCTCTCCTCCTCCTCCTCTCCTCAGCTCCTTCCTCTCCTCCTCCTCCCCTCCTCAGCTCCTTCCTCTCCTCCTCCTCCTCCCCTCCTCAGCTACACTCCTCACCCACCACATTCCCCTCCTTTCCTAGCGATACATTTAATACTAGTAGCTGGTAGTAACAGGAGGTGGTTGTAATAGCTAGCGGTAATAACAGTAGTGGCAATAACAATAGTGGCAATAACAGTAGTGGCAATAACAATAGTGGCAATAACAATAGTGGTAATAACAATAGTGGTAATAACAATAGTGGTAATAACAATAGTGGCAATAACAATAGTGGCAATAACAATAGTGGTAATAACAATAGTGGTAATACAATAGTGGTAATAACAATAGTGGCAATAACAATAGTGGCAATAACAATAGTGGTAATAACAATAGTGGTAATAACAATAGTGGCAATAACAATAGTGGCAATAACAATAGTGGTAATAACAATAGAGGTAATAACAATAGTGGTAATAACAATAGTGGTAATAACAATAGTGGCAATAACAATAGTGGCAAAACCAATAGTGGTAATAACAATAGTGGCAATAACAATAGTGGTAATAACAATAGTGGTAATAACAATAGTGGTAATAACAATAGTGGTAAAAACAATAGTGGTAATAACAATAGTGGTAATAACAATAGTGGCAATAACAATAGTGGTAATAACAATAGTGGTAATAACAATAGTGGTAATAACAATAGTGGTAATAACAATAGTGGCAATAACAATAGTGGTAATAACAATAGTGGTAATAACAATAGTGGTAATAACAATAGTGGTAATAACAATACTGGTAATAACAATAGTGGTGGTGGTAGTACATAAGAGGCAGAAACACTAGTAGTGATGATAGAAACACTAGTAGTGATGATAGAAACACTAGTAGTGATGATAGAAACACTAGTAGTGATGATAGAAACACTAGTAGTGATGAGAGAAACACTAGTAGTGATGAGAGAAACACTAGTAGTGATGATAGAAACACTAGTAGTGATGAGAGAAACACTAGTAGTGATGAGAGAAACACTAGTAGTGATGATAGAAACACTAGTAGTGATGATAGAAACACTAGTAGTGATGATAGAAACACTAGTAGTGATGATAGAAACACTAGTAGTGATGATAGAAACACTAGTAGTGATGAGAGAAACACTAGTAGTGATGATAGAAACACTAGTAGTGATGATATAAACACTAGTATTGATGATAGAAACACTAGTATTGATGATAGAAACACTAGTATTAATGATAGAAACACTAGTAGTGATGATAGAAACACTAGTAGTGATGATAGAAACACTAGTAGTGATGAGAGAAACACTAGTAGTGATGATAGAACACTAGTAGTGATGAAGAAACACTAGTAGTGATGAGAAAACACTAGTAGTGATGATAGAAACACTAGTAGTGATGATAGAAACACTAGTAGTGATGATAGAAACACTAGTATGATGATAAAACACTAGTAGTGATGATAAAACACTAGTAGTGATGATAGAACACTAGTAGTGATGATAGAAACACTAGTAGTGATGATAGAAACACTAGTAGTGATGAGAGAAACACTAGTAGTGATGATAGAAACACTAGTAGTGATGAAGAAACACTAGTAGTGATGATAGAAACACTAGTAGTGATGAAAACACTAGTAGTGATGATAGAAACACTAGTAGTGATGATGAAACACTAGTAGTGATGATGAAACACTAGTAGTGATGATAGAAACACTAGTAGTGATGAGAGAAACACTAGTAGTGATATAGAAACACTAGTAGTGATGAGAAAACACTAGTAGTGATAGAAACACTAGTAGTGATGAAAAGTAGTGATGTAGAAACACTAGTAGTGATGATAGAAACTAGAGTGATGATGAAACACTGAGTGAGTGAAAGAGTGATGAGAAACACTAGTAGTGATATAGAAACACTAGTAGTGATGAAGAAACACTAGTATTTGATGAAACACTAGTAGTGTGGTGGAAGTGTAAGCTATGGAGTGACTGTAGGATGTGGCTATAGGAAGGTGTGGAGCTGATGAAGTAGGGAAACTAATGGAGTGATGGATGAAGAGATAGAGCTGATGGAAGTGTGGAACTAATAGGAGGTGACTGGTGGAAGGTGAGTGGAGTGATAATGGAAAGTGTGGAGCTAATGGGAGTGAACTGGTGAAGTTGAGCTGGAGGTGTGGAGCTAATGGGAGTAGTGTGGAATGACATGGGAGGTGTGGAGCTAAGGGAGTGAGCTGGTGGAGGTGTGGAGCTGGTGGGAGGTGTGAGCTGGTGGGAGGTGTGAGCTGATGGGAGGTGTGGAACTATAGAGGTGAGCTGGTGGGAGGTGTGGAGCTGGTGGGAGTGAAGCTGGTGGGAGGTGTGGAGCTGGTGGGAGGTGTGGAGCTAGGTGGGAGTGTGGAGCTGTGGGGGGTGTGGAGCTGTGGGGGTGTGACTGTGGGAGGTGTGACTGGTGGAGGTGTGAGCTGGTGGGAGGTGTGGAGCAGGGTGGGAGGTGTGGAGCTTGTGGGAGGTGTGGAGCTGGTGGGAGGTGTGGAGCTGGGAGGTGATGGAGCAGTGGGAGGTGTGGAGCTAGTGGAGTTGGAGCTGGTGGGAGGTGTGAGCTGGTAAGTGTGGAAGCTAGTAGAGTTGAGCTGGTGAAAGTATAGCTGTGGAGGTGTGGACTAATGGGAGGTGGGGCTGGGGGAGGTGTGGGCATAGCTGGTGGAGGTTGGAGCTAAGTGGGAGGTGTGGAGCTGGGAGAGGTGTGGAGCTGGTGGGAGGTGTGGAGCTGGTGGGAGGTTGGAGCTGGGGGAGGTGTGGACTGGTGGGAGGTGTGGAGCTGGTGGGAGGTGTGGAACTGGTGGGAGGTGTGGAAACTGGTGGGAGGTGTGGAGCTGGGTGGGAGGTGTGGAGTGTGGGAGGTGTGGAGCTGGTGGGAGTGTGGAGCTGGTGGGAGGTGTGGAGCTGGTGGGAGTGATGGAGCTGGTGGGAGTGTGGAGCTGGTGGAAGGTGTGGAGCTGATGGGAGGTGTGGAGCTAATGGGAGGTGTGGAGCTAATGGGAGGTGAGCTGGTGGGAGTGTGGAGCTGGTGGGAGGTGTGGAGCTAATGGGAGGTGAGCTGGTGGGAGGATGTGGAGCTGGTGGAGGTGTGGAGCTAGTGGGGAGGATGGAATGTGGAGCTAGGTGGGAGGTGTGGAGCTAGTGGGAGGTGTGGAGCTAATGGGAGGTGTGGAGCTGGTGGAAGGTGTGGAGCTAGTGGGAGGTGTGGAGCTGGTGGGAGGTGTGGAGCTAGTGGGAGGTGTGGAGC
The DNA here is from genome assembly GCA_009830355.1 of Cherax destructor. Taxonomy (NCBI): domain Eukaryota; kingdom Metazoa; phylum Arthropoda; class Malacostraca; order Decapoda; family Parastacidae; genus Cherax; species Cherax destructor. Next base: position 51,733 of record WNWK01007530.1, on the reverse strand, counting down.
TGGTGGGAGGTGTGGAGCTAGTGGGAGGTGTGGACTGGTGGGAGGTTGGAGCTAGTGGGAGGTGTGGAGCTGTGGGGGGAGTGTGGAGGGGCTGGTGGAGGTGTGGAGCTAGTGGGAGGTGTGGAGCTGGGTGGAGAGTGTGGAGCTGGGTGGGAGGTGTGGAGCTGGTGGGAGGTGTGGAGCTAGTGGGAGGTGTGGAGCTGGGTGGGAGGTGTGGAGCTAGTGGAGGTGTGGAGCTGGGTGGGAGGTGTGGAGCTGGTGGGAGGTGGAGCTGGTGGGAGGTGTGGAGCTGGGTGGGAGGTGTGGAGCTGGGTGGGAGGTGTGGAGCTGGGTAGGGGAGGGGTGATGGGAGCTGGGTGGGAGGTGTAGGAGGTGTGGAGCTGGTGGGAGGTGTGGAGCTGGTGGGAGGTGTGGAGCTGGTGGGAGGTGTGGAGCTGGTGTGAGATGTGGAGCTGGGTGGAAGGTGTGGAGCTTGTGGGAGGTGTGGAGCTGGGTGGGAGGTGTGGAGCTGTGTGGGAGGTGTGGAGCTGGGTGGGAGGTGTGGAGCTGGTGGGAGGTGTGGAGCTAGTGGGAGGTGTGGAGCTGGGTGGGAATTGTGGAGCTGGTGGGAGGTTGGAGCTAGTGGGAGTGTGGAGCTGGGTGGAGTGTGGAGCTGGTGGGAGGTGTGGAGCTGGGTGGGAGGTGTGGAGTTGGTGGGAAGTGTGGAGCTGGGTGGGAGGTGTGGAGCTAGTGGGAGGTGTGGAGCTGGGTGGGAGGTGTGGAGCTGGGTGGGAGGTGTGGAGCTGGTGGGAGGTGTGGAGCTGGGTGGGAGGTGTGGAGCTGGGTGGGAGGTGTGGAGCTGGGTGGGAGGTGTGGAGCTGGTGGGAGGTGTGGAGCTGGGTGGGAGGTGTGGAGCTGGGTGGGAGGTGTGGAGCTGGTGGGAGGTGTGGAGCTGGGTGGGAGGTGTGGAGCTGGGTGGGAGGTGTGGAGCTGGTGGGAGGTGTGGAGCTGGTGGGAGGTGTGGAGCTGGTGGGAGGTGTGGAGCTGGTGGGAGGTGTGGAGCTGGTGGGAGGTGTGGAGCTGGTGGGAAGGTGTGGAGCTGGTGGGAGGTGTGGAGCTGTTGGGAGGTGTGGAGCTGGTGGGAGGTGTGGAGCTGGTGGGAGGTGTGGAGCTGGTGGGAAGGTGGAGCTGGGTGGGAAGGTGTGGAGCTGGTGGGAGGTGTGGAGCTGGTGGAGGTGTGGAGCTGGTGGGAAAGGGTGGAGCTGGTGGGAGGGTGGAGCTGGTGGGAGGTGTGGAGCTGGGCAGGATAGGAGAAAGGGGCTGGGGAGGGAGAGTGGGAGGGGAAGGGGGAGGAAGGAGGAAGGGAGAGGGCAGGGGAAAGGAGAGGGCAGGGAAGGGAGGGCAGGAAGGAGAGGGCGGGGAAGGAGAGGGGCAGGAAGGGAGAGGGCAGGGAAGGGGAGAGGGGCAGGGGAAGGGGAGAGGGCAGGGAAGGGAGAGAGGAAGGAGAGGGAGCAGGGAAGGAGAGGGAGCAGGGAAGGAGAGGGGCAGAAGAGGGAAGGGAGGAGAGGGCAGGGAAGGGGGAGGGGAGGAGGAGAGCAGGGAAGGGGAGAGGGCAGGAAGGGGAGAGGGGCAGGGAAGGAGAGGGGCAGGGGAAGGGAGAGGGGCAGGGGAAGGGGAGAGGGCAGGGGAAGGAGAGGGGCAGGGAAGGGAGAGGGGCAGGGGAAGGGAGAGGGGCAGGGGAAGGGAGAGGGGCAGGGGAAGGGAGAGGGGCAGGGAAGGGAGAGGGCAGGAAGGGGAGAGGGGCAGGGAAGGGAGAGGGGCAGGGGAAGGGGAGAGGGGCAGGGGAAGGGGAGAGGGGCAGGGGAAGGGGAGAGGGGCAGGGAAGGGGAGAGGGGCAGGGGAAGGGGAGAGGGGCAGGGAAGGGGAGAGGGGCAGGGGAAGGGGAGAGGGGCAGGTAAATAAACTGGTGTGTGATGCTTCCGCTTTAAGCCTTAATGGTCGAATAGCGTGAGGCTGATGGGGAGGAGGAGGGAGGGAGGGAGTACAATCAGGGAGAGGTAGAAAGACTGAGAGAGAAAAAGGGGAAGGGGTAACAGAGCAGTTGGTAGTGGGGAAGATGGAAGGAAATAGTGGAGAGAGGCTGAGATGCTGCCACAGGTCAGGGGGAAGCTCTGATGCTGCAGGTCCACGGGGAGGGGATGCTGGGATGCTGCAGTAGGTCAAGGGTGAGGGATGGCTGGGATGTTGCAGCAGGTCAAGGGAGGGAGGCTGGGATACTGCAGCAGGTCAAGGTGAGGGGAGGCTGTGATACTGCAGCAGGTCAAGGGGAGGGGTGGCTGTGATACTGCAGCAGGTCAAGGGGAGGGTGGCTGTGATACTGCAGCAGGTCAAGGGGGAGGGGTGGCTGTGATACTGCAGCAGGTCAAGGGGAGGGTGGCTGTGATACTGCAGCAGTTCAAAGGCGAGGGGGTGTCAGGGATACTGCCACAAAAGGTCAAGGGGCTGTGATACTGCAACAGATCAAGGGAGGGGTGGCTGGGATACTGCAACAGATCAAGGGGAGGGGTGGCTGGGATACTGCAACAGGTCAAGGGGAACGGGGGTGGCTGGGATACTGCAACAGGTCTAGGGGATTGGGTTGACTGGGATACTGCAGGAGGTCAAGGGGGAGAGGAGTGGCTGGTATATACTGCCACAACAGGTTAAGGGAGGGTTCCTGGGATACTGCAGCAGGTCAAGGGAAGGGGTGGCTGGGATATTGCAGCAGGTCAAGGGGGAGGGTGACTGGGATACTGCCACAAACGGTCAAGGGGAGGGTGGCTGGGATACTGCAACAGGTCACGGGGAGGGTGGCTGGGAGATACCCACCACCTTGACCTGCAGTGGCAGGTCAAGGTGGTGGGGAGACTCTTGCAGGTCAAGAGGGGTGGCTGGGAGATTTCTGCAGGGGAAGAGGGGTGGAAGGGGACTGATGCAGGTCAAGGGGTGGCTGTGAGACTACTGCAGGTCAAGAGGGGTGGGGAGACTCTTGCAGGTCAAGAGGGTGGGGAGACTGCTGCAGATCAAGGGGGTTGGGAGACTGCTGCAGTTCAAGGGAGTAACTGGGAGACTACTGCAGGTGAAGAGGGGTGGGGAGATTACTGCAGGTCAAGGGGTGGCTGGGAGACTGCTACAGGTCAAGGGGTGGGGAGACTGCTGCAGGTCAAGGGGTGAGGGAGGCTGCTGCAGGTCAAGGGGTGGCTGGGAGACTACTGCAGGTGAAGAAGGGTGGGGAGACTGCTGCAGGTCAAGAGAGGTGGGCGAAGACTACTGCAGGTCAAGGGGGTGGCTGGGAGACTGCTGCAGGTCAAGGGGTGACTGGGAGACTGCTGCAGGTCAATGGGGTGGGGAGACTGCTGCAGATCAAGAGGGGTGGGGAGACTCTTGCAGGTGAAGGGGTGGGGCAGACTGCTGCACGTCAAGGGGGATGGGGAGACTGCTCCAGGTCAAGGGAGGTGGGAGACTGTTGCAGGTCAAGGGAGTGGGGAGGTTTCTGCAGGTCAAGGGGAAGGGGAAACTGCTGCAGGTCAAGGGGGTAGGGAGACTGCTGCAGGTCAAGGGGGTGGCTGGGAGACTGCTGCAGGTCAAGGGGTGGCTGGGAGACTGCTGCAGGTAAAGGGGTGACTGGGAGACTGCTGCAGGTCAATTAGAATGGGGAGACTGCTGCAGGTCAAGAGGGGTGGGGAGACTCTTGCAGGTCAAGGGTGGTGGGGAGACTGCTGCAGGTCAAGGGGTGGGAGAGACTGCTGCAGGTCAAGGGGGGGGGGTGGGGACTACTACTTCAAGATTATCACAGACTGGAAAACAAATGCTCTGGTCTCCCACCAGTGTTTATATATATATATATATATATATATATATATATATATATATTATATATATATATATATATAGTCGTGCCGATTAGGTAAAACTTGCGATTTTGGCTTAAATAGCAATGCTCACCTTGCCATATAAGACAAGTGAAAATTTGTGTATGCAATAATTTCGCCAAAATCATTCTGAACATAACGAAAAAAATATATTTCATTGTGTTTGCATTTTATAAAATTAATGTTAACGTATCTAAAATATATTTAGTTGGGTTAGGCTAAATTAAATTGCGCTTGTTGTAATAAGGATAGGTAGGTTTTCAAAGTTTCTCTTGGTACAAAATTCTAAATTCTTACATTAACATAAATGAAAAAAATATATCTTTAAACGTATAAGAGAAGATTTTAGAAAGGACTTAATTTTAGATGAGTTCTTGCTAATTGGCCAGTTTTACCTAATCGGCACGACATATATATATATATATATATATGCAAAAAGATCACAGTAAACATATGATATCAAAATATGCAAGAAAACCACTATGAAAAAATAGAAGAATTCCAAGGCTTCGTGACTACTCACATTATCAAGGAACTATAATAATGTGAGTAGTCACGAACGCTTGGAACTTATTTTTCATATTTTTTCATATATTATATATTATATATATATATATATATATATATATATATATATATATATATATATATATATATATATATCTCACAATAGAGGTATCCCTAGTCTCTCCATCATGGTATACCCATCACCACAAACTATCATGGAATGTATCCCAGGTCTCCCAGCACGGTATACCCATCACCACAAGCTATCATGGAATGTATCCCAGGTCTCCCATCATGGTATCCAAGGTCTCCCATCATGGTATCCTAGGTCTCCCATCATTGTATCCCAGGTCTCCCATCATGGTATCCCAGGTCTCCCATCACGGTATACCCATCACCACAAACTATCATGGTATCCCAGGTCTTCCATCACAGTATACCCATCACCACAAACTATCATGAAATGTATTCCTGGTATACCTATCAAGGTATCCCATGTCTCCATCATTGTATACCCATCACCACACACTATCAAGGTATCCCAGGTCTCCCATCATGGTATATCCATCACCACACACTATCAAGGTATCCCAGGTCTCTCATCACGGTATACCCATCACCACACACTATCAAGATGTCCCAGGCCTCACATCATGGTATACCCATCACCACACACTATCAAGGTATCTCAGGTCTCACATCATGGTATACCCATCACTACACACTATCAAGGTATCCCAGGTCTCTCATCATGGTATACCCATCACCACACACTATCAAGGTATCCACGGTCTCATCATGGTATACCCATCACCACACACTATCAAGGTATCTCAGGTCTCACATCATGGTATACCCATCACCACACACTATCAAGGTATCCCAGGTCTCATATCATGGTATACCCATCACCACACACTATCAAGGTATCCCAGGTCTCTCATCATGGTATACCCATCACCACACACTGTCAAAGCATTTCTTCCTGGTTTCCCATCATTGTGTACTCACCTAGTTGTGGTTACAGGGTCGAGTCACAGCTCTTGGCACCGCCTCTTCACTGGCCACTACTAGGTCACTTCCTGCTCCGTGTGTGCGTGTGTAAGAACTCCATGGTGAACCAGCAGCACTTCCCGAGTCACTTCTTCCTCTCTCTCTCTCTCTCTCTCTCTCTCTCTCTCTCTCTCTCTCTCTCTCTCTCTCTCTCCACTAACATGAGGGAACTCAATATGTTGGATAATAAGGTGCTGATACAACCTTGGGACACTACAGTCTCACCTTCTCACTTGATCTCTTCACCCCTCTCACCTGATCTCTTCACCCCTCTCACCTGATCTCTTCACCCCTCTCACCTGATCTCTTCACCCCTCTCACCTGATGTCTTCAAACCTCTCACCTGATGTCTTCAAACCTCTCACCTGATGTCTTCAAACCTCTCACCTGATGTCTTCAAACCTCTCACCTGATGTCTTCAAACCTCTCACCTGATGTCTTCAAACCTCTCACCTGATGTCTTCACCCCTCTCACCTGATCTCTTCACCCCTCTCACTTGATATTTTCACCCCTCTCACCTGATGTCTTCAAACCTCTCACCTGATGTCTTCAAACCTCTCACCTGATGTCTTCAAACCTCTCACCTGATGTCTTCAAACCTCTCACCTGATGTCTTCAAACCTCTCACCTGATGTCTTCAAACCTCTCACCTGATCTCTTCACCCCTCTCACTTGATATTTTCACTCCTCTCACCTGATGTCTTCAAACCTCTCACCTGATGTCTTCAACCCTCTCACCTGATCTCTTCACCCCTCTCACCTGATGTCTTCAAACCTCTCACCTGATGTCTTCAACCCTCTCACCTGATCTCTTCACCCCTCTCACCTGATCTCTTCACCCCTCTCACTTGATATTTTCACCCCTCTCACCTGATGTCTTCAAACCTCTCACCTGATCTCTCCACCCCTCTCACCTGATGTCTTCAACCCTCTCACTTGATCTCTTCACCCCTCTCACCTGATGTCTTCAAACCTCTCACCTAATGTCTTCACCCCTCTCACCTGATCTCTTCACCCCTCTCACTTGATGTCTTCAAACCTCTCACCTGATGTCTTCAAACCTCTCACCTGATGTCTTCAAACCTCTCACCTGATGTCTTCAAACCTCTCACCTGATGTCTTCAAACCTCTCACCTGATGTCTTCAAACCTCTCACCTGATGTCTTCAAACCTCTCACCTGATGTCTTCAAACCTCTCACCTGATGTCTTCAAACCTCTCACCTGATGTCTTCAAACCTCTCACCTGATGTCTTCAAACCTCTCACCTGATGTCTTCAAACCTCTCACCTGGTCTCTTCACCCCTCTCACTTGATCTCTTCACCCGTCTCACTTGATATTTTCATCCCTCTCACCTGATCTCTTCACCCCTCTCGTTTGATCTCTTCAACCCTCTCAACTGATATCTTTACCCCTCTCACCTGATCTCTTCACCCTTCTTACCTGATCTCTTCACCCCTCTCACCTGATCTCTTCACCCCTCTCACCTGATCTCTTCACCCCTCTCACCTGATCTCTTCACCCCTCTCAACTGATATCTTCACCCCTCTCACCTGATCTCTTCATCCCTCTGGCCTGATATCTTCACCCCTCTCGCCTGATCTCTTCACCCCTCTCTACTGATCTCTTCAACCCTTTCACTTGACCTCATCACCCCTCTCAACTGATCTCTTCAACCCTCTCACCTGACCTCATCACCCCTTCACGTGACCCTCCATCAACTCCCCCTCACATCAAGCCTCTCCCTTATCACCTCTTCCCTCTCAACTGTGCCATCTCAACCGGCCAGCCCACTCTCCACTGTTTGGCTCGACGCTCAATACTTATACTAACTCGTGGAGAGGGAGCAGGAGAAATGGAAAAGGACTAGGAAAGAGGGAGGAGAGGGAGAGGAATGGACGAGGAAATAGAGAGGATGACGATCAAGGGAGGGGAGAACAGCTGAGTAAAGAGGACAATAAAGAGGAAAGGCCGAGGAACAGAGGAGGACAAAGGGAAGAAATTGGAAGGAGATAGAAGTGTACGGAGGGTGAAATGGTATATATATATATATATATATATATATATATATATATATATATATATATATATATATATATATACAATATACATGATGTATAACCCTGACTACGTAATACATAATGTATAACAATGACTACAACACTACAGCCACCTGCACCCCTACCTGAGCACCCTGATCCCCACTCACACCACCCACACCACCCAATATAGCCCCACTCCACAAAGGTGGCAGTAAAGCAATAGCAAAGAATTATAGACCGATAGCACTAACGTCCCACATCATAAAAATCTTTGAAAGGGTTCTATGAAGCAAGATCACCACCAACTTGGATTCTCAACAGTTGCACAATCCAGGGCAGCATGGGTTCAGAGCAGGTCGCTCCTGCCTCTCACAACTACTGGACCACCATGGCATGGTCTTGCATGGTCGCTCCTGCCTCTCACAACTACTGGACCACCATGGCATGGTCTTGCATGGTCGCTCCTGCCTCTCACAACTACTGGACCACCATGGTATGGTCTTGCATGGTCGCTCCTGCCTCTCACAACTACTGGACCACCATGGCATGGTCTTGCATGGTCGCTCCTGCCTCTCACAACTACTGGACCACCATGACATGGTCTTGCATGGTCGCTCCTGCCTCTCACAACTACTGGACCACCATGGCATGGTCTTGCATGGTCGCTCCTGCCTCTCACAACTACTGGACCACCATGACATGGTCTTGCATGGTCGCTCCTGCCTCTCACAACTACTGGACCACCATGGCATGGTCTTGCATGGTCGCTGCTGCCTCTCACAACTACTGGACCACCATGGCATGGTCTTGCATGGTCGCTGCTGCCTCTCACAACTACTGGACCACCATGGCATGGTCTTGCATGGTCGCTCCTGCCTCTCACAACTACTGGACCACCATGGCATGGTCTTGCATGGTCGCTCCTGCCTCTCACAACTACTGGACCACCATGGCATGGTCTTGCATGGTCGCTCCTGCCTCTCACAACTACTGGACCACCATGACATGGTCTTGCATGGTCGCTCCTGCCTCTCACAACTACTGGACCACCATGACATGGTCTTGCATGGTCGCTGCTGCCTCTCACAACTACTGGACCACCATGACATGGTCTTGCATGGTCGCTGCTGCCTCTCACAACTACTGGACCACCATGACATGGTCTTGCATGGTCGCTCCTGCCTCTCACAACTACTGGACCACCATGACATGGTCTTGCATGGTCGCTGCTGCCTCTCACAACTACTGGACCACCATGACATGGTCTTGCATGGTCGCTCCTGCCTCTCACAACTACTAGCTCCCTATGACACAGTAGTGGATACACTGAAGAACGAACAGAATGCAGAGACAGTATACACAGACTTTGCACAAGCCTTTGACAAGTGCGATCATGGTGTAATAGGGCACAAAATGCGTGCTAAGGAAATAACTGGGAAAGTGGACAGACAGATCTTTAAGGTTCTATCCAAGAGAACACAAAGCGTAATAGTAAACAGAGTTAAGTCAGAGGCTGTCACAATGAAAAGCTCTGTTCCACAAGGCACAGTACTCGCCCTCATCCTTTTCCTTATACTCATATCTGACATAGACAGAGATGTATTCCTTTGCAGACGATATAAAATTTGCATGAATGTCATCCACTGAAGATACTGGGAGTATAAAACAAATTCTAACCACGCCATAGAGTGGAAAACTAATGTGAAGGACTTAGGTGTGATAATGTCAGATGATCTCACCTTCAAGGGTCACAACAATGTCATTATCACATTTGCTAGGAAAATGGTAGCATGGATAAAGAGAACCTTCAAAACAAGATGCCAAGCCATTGATAATTCTCCTTTAGTCACTTGTTTTCTCTAGGCTGGAATATTGTTGGAAACTGCACATCTGGAGAATGTACAGAAAACTTTCACTGCATGTATAAGTTCAGTCAAGCAACTCAATTACTGGGAACATTTCAAATTCTTTAACCTGTATTCCTTGGAACTCAGGCGAGAAAGGTACATCATAATTTACTCCTGGAAAGTCCTAGAGGGACTAGCTCCAAATCTGCACACATAATCATTATGAAAGCAAAAGATTCGACAGGTGGTGCAACACATCACCCCCTTCCCCCCCCCCAGTGAAGAGCAGGGTCGCCGTGAGTATACCAGATAACACAGTAAATGTCAGGGACCCAAGACTGTTCAACAGCCTCTCATCATACATAAGGGGGATTACCAATGACAGGAAGCTAAAGTCAGTACCAGACCAACCGGGCTGCGTGCTGACAGCAACAACAGCTTGGTTGATCAGGCCAGGATCCATCACGAGGCCTGGTCATGGACCGGGCCGCGGGGGCGTTCACCCCCGGAACACCAGGTAGACTTTGTACCTAACCTCCCCACCGTGCACCCCAACTCCCGTCCCCTACACCCCATCCCCCCTTCCTGCACCCTACTCTCCCTCCCCTGCACCCGACCCCCTCCCCTGCACCCGACCCCCTCCCCTACACCCCATCACCTCCCCTGCACCCAACACCTCCACTGCACTCCCTCCCCTGCACCCTCCCCCTCCCCTGCACCCTCTCCCCTGCACCCCTCCCCCTTTCCTCACGCCAATAACGTGACTAATTCAAAACCCTGACTAATTAACTTACAAAAAACTTTTCGTGTTTCTTAACTCCACGATAACATGGCAGGTGAGGGGGGAGGAGGGGTAAACGGGAGGGGGTGAAGGGGAGGGAAAGGGGGAATGAGGGGTGAAGGGGAGGGAAAGGGGGAAGGAGGGGTGAAGGGGAGGGAAAGGGGAAAGGAGGGGTGAAGGGGAGGGAAAGGGTGAAGGGGAGGGAGAGGGGGAAGGAGAGGTGAAGGAGACGGAGAGGGGGAAGGAGGGGTGAAGGGGAGGAAGAGGGGGAAGGAGGGGTGAAAGGGAGAGAGATGGGGAAGGAGAGGTAACAGGGTACTAGGGAGTGGGGTAAAGGAGAGGGGTCTTGCTGGGGTAGTGGATATATTGATGGGGTGGTGAAGCAGGTGCAGGGGGAGAACTGGAGGTAAGGTGGGGTAGTGGGGGTGCGTTTAGGAGGAATTATAGAGGTGGAGGATAGGAGGGGAGAGTGGATTGTGTTCATGGAGGGGATGGGAGGTGATGAATGTGAGGGTGTAAGGATGGGGTGGTGGAGTAGGGGTAAAAGGGGGTGTCGACATGCAGGTTGGGGGAAGGGGAAGGAAACAATCCCAGTCAACCTCATCATAGTTGACCATTACTCTCCCCTCCCTACCTCCCCACAAACAATAACGTTCACCGCCGCTACACTTACATATCCTCACTGTGGACACTGTGGCACCCAGTGGCTTCCTGAGTCCAGTACAGCGCTCTCGTGATTTATCACATTATCCTTTCCACATTATCAAGGATAATGTGGTTTCTCACATTATCCTTGATAATGTGAGAAACCACGAAAATGATTGGAATTTCACATATTGTGATATCTTATTGCATATATATATATATATATATATATATATATATATATATATTATTGTGACCAAGAACGAGTGGTATTGATCAATAACTACACTGCACTAGCCAAGGACTCGAACCCATACTGTACTTGCCCGCTTCATGGTGAGCCAGAACCACATGACATCTTAGCCCACAGGACCACCAATCAGTACAACAAAGCCCATTATGACCAGGTCACAAGCCATTCATTACCTGTGTTCGTAATATGGGAAGCTGTGTCCGGAGCTGGAGCTGGAGCTGGAGCTGGAGCTGGAGCTGGAGCTGGAGCTGGAGCTGGAGCTGGAGCTGGAGCTGGTCTTGGTATCATTATCGCCTTTTATATTGCGTGTCAGTCTTGCTAGTGTGTGTTTATCCTGCAAGTCGTACTGTGCTATTGCTGCTTGTTGCATGCATTACAGTGTTACAGTGGGTTATGCCACCAACACGAGTCAGGTGGTTGGTGTCTGAATATACTCTCCTAAATCTGCCCAAACTATCTCTACAGCATTGCTGGTGAATTGATCGTTCCATTGGCATAGAATGTCTACAAACTCTCACTGTTGCGCAGCTTCATGACATTATTCATACCAAATAGGGTTGAAGCAACTATGGCGCACCAAATTGAGGTATCTCCCGCTACAGGAGCTGTTAATCGCGGATCTCAGCTTAGGTTCCTTCGTAATGTGGGAGGGACAACACCAGACCAGCTGTCTGGTGAAGCAGGTGGTGCACCGGGTCTGTCTCAGGGCGAGTCAGCTTCGCTGGCGCTCCAGTTAGCTAAACTCAATCTGGAAACAACCAGAGAGCAGCGAGCGTTTGCTGAAGAGGAGTTTGATAGAGAGAGGAGGTAATTTAAGCAGACTGTTGGTGACTACTTTAGTGTTCAAAAAGCAGTGCCGTTAGTACCTCGCTTTCTTGAGTCTGAGCCTGAACAGTTTTTCGAGGCTTTTGAAAGCCAGGCTCGAGCACTGAGGTGGCCTGGGCAATATTGGTTCATACAGCGTTGTACGGAAAAGCACAAGAGTTCACAGCTGTTTTAAATAATGAAGAATATGTTAATTATCGAGTTGTTAAAACAGCAGTTCTTGGAGCATATCAGTGTATTCCCGTCAAGTACAGAAGGGAATTCAAATTGTGCAAGCGTCAGCTGGGTCAGTCTCATGTACACTCTGTAAGGCAACAGTCAAAAAACTTCACCAAATGGTATAAAGCGAGTAGTGTCGCAAACTTTAGTGATCTGGTTCAATTACTTTTCGTGGATAACCTGCTGGAATCTGTTGGACCAGAGGTTAGAGTCTTGAAGATCATTTGTTGACCACTGCATTGGAAGCAGCCAGGTTGGCTGACACTTTTGAGACTAACCGCTCCTTGTCCGAGCGGTTTAATGAACAGGGAGCCAAAGTAAAATATGAGGTAACCTCTTTCCATTGTTATAAACCCGGCCATGTTAAGTCTAATTGCCCATTTAAGCCCCAACCCTTAGGGAAAATTAAAATCCTCCCTTTTGAGATGAACCTGAGAGAAGTAGTGTGGTATGGCTCCATACTACAGTACCTGCCACATCTCCCTTCAAGAGAATGAAAAGAAAATTGAAGTAATAACTTTTAGGGATACCGGGCTTATTGTTCCTATATAAGAGAGGGAGTACTCCCCCTCTCTGAAAGAACGTCATTGCACTCCTCCGTTCTCTTAAAGGCATTTGGAGGAGCTGTATTTTCTGTCCCTTTACATAAGATACATGTGCAGAGTAAATATTATACAGGATATTTGACTGTTGGTGTTTCTGAGGGATTCCCTATGAAAGATGCCGTGTTATTGCTGGATAATAACATTCTTAATTCGACAAAATGTTCAGAACCTATAGTAACTAATTCTTCTTCGATGTTGGACATAACTTGGACAAAATCCCAAGGGATGTCTGTCGAGAATGCTGACCCATCCTTGGACGACTCCGATCTAGGGCTAGACAATTTGTTTTACAAGGAAAACTGGCCGGGGACTTGTAAATTTAGTGAAAAGTCCCAGACCAAGTCTTCCTATTCAGGCAGCCATGAGTGAATCCCACTCAGATCACCCAGTCAAATATAAAATTAAACACAACCTACTGCTCTGCACAGAGACTGGTAAGAAGATAGAGGGAAGCCCAAAAAACATAGCACTCTACAACCCTTCTTCAAGGTTGCAGGATGTCCCAGGTTCATATCCTGGACAGGTCCCCATATTACGAACACAGGTAATGAAGGGCTTGTGACCTGGTCATAATGGGGTTTGGAGCAAAACAAACTCAGCAGATAGACTATAGTGTATATTTTACCTTCACTCACTATATACAAATATGTACACTGTGTACAGATGGAATAATAATAAGTGTACACGACGGTGACAGATGGCAAAAGCAAAAGCCAGAGAGCACCATACTCAACCAGCAGGTAGGCAAGTCTGCCAAATGCTGATCGCAAGTGAACCACATTGCCTCAGCACTTGGGAGCTCGCCTGTGAATGGTCAATGAACCAAGGTACTGATTTTACAATGGGTACCCTAATAATCATTAAAACCCTTAGCACCTGGTTTGCTGGTTGGGAGGCAGCCTATATGGGAGTGTAATTGTAATGTACTCTTTGCATGCCACATTGGCCGTCTTCTTTGTAATTATAGATGCCTTCCCCTTTAATTGAGTTTACTTTAATGAGCCCCATTTCCTTTGTATAACTTATAGATGTCTCCCTTTAAATGGCCCCATTTTCTCATCCCTTTAAATGGACCTGTTTTCCTGTGTATGATTACTCCATGGATAATTGCTAGTGACTTCTATATCACTGGCAATATAATTATGTATGTAAAATTACTTATATCATAGCGGAGTCTGACCACATTACGTTATGTTCATTTAGGCTATTACAATATCAGTGCTAGTGGGCTTTTTCTAATGCTATAATATTCAACCTTTCTGGCTATGGGTACTGGTATGCCTGGGGGCATTTCCTGTTACCTTCTCTCTCTCTCTCTCTCTCTCTCCCTCACTCCAGTGAAGACGTCCCCTGGGATCGTATTTATTTGGACATCCTCCTCTTTTCTGCAACTTTGCAAGCCCCTGATGTGTTGACTGCAACACGAAAGGCCTAGAGCTATCATTCTACTCCCCCTGTGGTTGTTTTGCATCCTGTATCGCTTGGTTTGTAATATTTGCAGCATTATGCCGCCCCTCCCCCACACACATACCATGAAAGATTATAATGTACATATTTGCACACTTACTGAGCTTTTAATACTTGGTGCTGCATCCTTTATGCTTAATCACGTCCCTCAGCCGTGTAAGAAGACTCTCACACAAATTCTTGAGGGTTTGGGGAGGTATATTATTCCATGCCTCATGTAGAGCAGCCTCCAGCCACGGGATGGAACTGATATTCTTGCCCAGTAAACTTCATTTCACTATTGACCAGAGGTTCTCAATAGGGTTTAGGTCTGGGGAATTGCCTGGCCATTCATTAAAGAACCTCACTTCACAGTCCTTAAGCCACTGAACTACAGATTTGGTGGTACGACACGGTGCACCATCCTGCATAATAACCGTAGCCCCACACTTGTCAATTGTCACACAATAACTCCAGGTAATTATACTGCTTCATATACTGGTTTTTGGGAACCACAATGAGTTTCACCAACACTCTGAGCACTGAAACACCGCCAAACCATGAGCGAGTCTGGGTGTTTGGTGGTCCCACAGGTGTAGCATGGGTCTAGCTTGTCACTACCTCTGGGCCAGTACACATGTCCTCCACAGTTACAGGTGACGTGAAGGTTTCTTCATCACTCCAAAGTTCTTCAGACAACTGTCGAGGATTCCAGTGAAGATATTTCTTTGCATAATCCAGCCTACGTTTCTTCTGTGGCTTGGAGAGAATCGGTTTCTTAACCTGGCGGTGACTACTGTAGCCCAGTTCTGACACACGTCTGTTAACAGTTCTTACAGACACCTCTGAGAGAAGATGTGGGTTCTTTTCTTTCAATTCACTAGCAGTTATCTTAGGTGCTCTCTCTAACTGTTTCTTCAACACAGTTAAGGTACGAACAGATGTCTTCTTCGAGGGGCCAGGCCGAGGTTTGGCAGACGGTAACTCGACACCACCACCAGCCTAGAAACGCTGCACCTAGTTAATCACTGAATGCTCACACACATCAACATTATCCACTATTTTTTTCATCTTGTGTCCAGCTTTGTGAAGCCCTATGATTTGAGCTATAGTTTCAGGTGTTGAAGACTTCCTTTTACCCATAATCAAATATGTATAGCCCAAAAACCAAAGGGAACACCAGACAAAAGATGGGGCGGATGAGAGACAACACTTCCTCTCACCACGGCAGCCACGTGAGCACTGAGGAGTCACTGTGGAGTGTGGCGGCAGGCCATGACTTCATGCTAACGGCTGCTACTCAGCATAATGCACTGACGAAAAGACCCCCCTTCCCTGTATGGTAGGCCTTTGATTTTCGTCATGACATTTTGCAGGCCCTCACCCGGCATAATGCCGTGACTAGCTATATATATATATATATATATATATATATATATATATATATATATATATATATATATATATATATAGTAATGAAATCACAAAACAAGTGATTGTGAATCATTAACAGAACTGCGGCTGGCCAGGATTCGATCCTGCATTCCCATGTATCCCTCTATCCACTGGTCCAACAAGTTTGTTCAGTTCTCACAGGGCTGGGCATGGGAATGCAAAATAGAGTCCTGGCCAGCCGCAGTTCTGTTAATGATTCAAAATCACTTGTTTCGTGATTTCATTAATATACAGACTGCTTGTGAAGGCTGGTACACCAAACAGGATGAGGTTGAAATTAGTCTCTGAGGCTCCACTACCACATATGTCCTCGCACCAGGGAAAACACGCTTAGTACCGCTAAGCACCTGGTGTTTGAGGATTGTTGGTCCAGTGGATAGAGTGATGCATACTTTGTTCAGTTCTCACAGGGCTGGACATGGGAACGCAGGATCGAGTCCTGGCCAGCCGCAGTTATGTTAATTATATAGTATATATATATATATATTATATATATATATATATATATATATATATATATATATATATATATATATATATATATTATTTTACTCCCCGTTTAGTGTACTAGCAAATATTGCGAACAAGCGATACAAGAGGCAAAACAACCATGAGGGGAGTTGAATGATAGATCTAGGCCTTTTGTGTTGCAATCAACACGTCATCAGGAGCTTGCAATGATGAAGAAAAGAGGAGGATGTCCAAGCAAATACTTTCTCAGGGAACGTCCTTGCTGGAGTGAGGCAGAGGGAAGGGAGGCAGCAGGCAGACAGGCAGGAGGTGCCCCAGACATACCAATACCCTTAGTCAGAAAGGCTGAATATTATAGTATTAGAAAAACAGCCAGCCCACAAACATTGATATTGTAATATTGTAATAGTAGCCTCACGAATATGACATAGCAATTATCAAAAATTCTGTGAGACTACGCTATGATATAAATAACATTACATATTAATTATATTGCCAGTGATATAGATATCACCGGCAATTATCTTATGAGTTTTCACACTCGAGAAAACGGGTCCATTAAAGGGACACATTTAATGGGAGACATGTGTAAGTTATACAAAGAGAGACAAACGCTGGATATGATATAAATGACTTTACGTACCAAATATATAGATAGCTCTGGAAATTGTCTTAGGAATTTTCGAACCTCTAGGAATATATAGATAGATCTAGTAATTGTCTTAAGAATTTCCGATTCTCTAGAAAGAGGCCAATTAAAAGGGGACTCATTTTAAATAAGAGGCATCTGTAATTTCAAGGAAGACGGCCATAGTTACCATCTCACAGGATTCTGAGGCAAACTCTGGTTCAACCTTCAGAAAATGCAGGAAAAAAATGGCCTTAATTCCTATGTGTAGCACTACATTTTAGACCAGCGTATTCGTATAAAAGCCAGATTTTTGACTATGTACAATTCACTCAACTAAAAACGAATCTAATTTGAACAGTTCGCCACTGTTATTGTATAATGAATTCTTATGATGCTTAATAATCACCGATTCTACAATATTCCTTTCAAGCCAAGAGGCAAAGTGGTGAGGCAAAGTGGTGAGGCAGTGGTGAGGCAAAGTGGTGAGGCAAAGTGGTGAGGCAAAGTGGTGAGGCAAAGTGGTGAGGCAAAGTGGTGAGGCAAAGCGGTGAGGCAAA
This sequence comes from Cherax destructor, assembly GCA_009830355.1. NCBI lineage: Eukaryota > Metazoa > Arthropoda > Malacostraca > Decapoda > Parastacidae > Cherax > Cherax destructor. Next base: position 34,506 of record WNWK01007530.1, on the reverse strand, counting down.
GTGGTGAGGCAAAGTGGTGAGGCAAAGTGGTGAGGCAAAGTGGTGAGGCAAAGTGGTGAGGCAAAGTGGTGAGGCAAAGTGGTGAGGCAAAGTGGTGAGGCAAAGTGGTGAGGCAAAGTGGTCAGGCAAAGTGGTCAGAAGCAAGAGTCATCATTCCTTGTTCCTCTTGGCTTGAAAGGAATATTGTAGAATCTGCGAATCTGAAGCTTAATCTTGAAGAATCTGAAGCTTAGTCTTGAAGAATCTGAAGCTTAATCTTGAAGAATCTGAAGCTTAGTCTTGAAGAATCTGAAGCTTAATCTTGAAGAATCTGAAGCTTAGTCTTGAAGAATCTGAAGCTTAGTCTTGAAGAATCTGAAGCTTAATCTTGAAGAATCTGAAGCTTAGTCTTGAAGAATCTGAAGCTTAGTCTTGAAGAATCTGAAGCTTAGTCTTGAAGAATCTGAAGCTTAGTCTTGAAGAATCTGAAGCTTAGTCTTGAAGAATCTGAAGCTTAGTCTTGAAGAATCTGAAGCTTAGTCCTGAAGAATCTGAAGCTTAGTCTTGAAGAATCTGAAGCTTAGTCTTGAAGAATCTGAAGCTTAGTCTTGAAGAATCTGAAGCTTAGTCTTGAAGAATCTGAAACTTAGTCTTGAAGAATCTGAAGCTTAGTCCTGAAGAATCTGAAGCTTAGTCTTGAAGAATCTGAAGCATAGTCTTGAAGAATCTGAAGCTTAGTCTTGAAGAATCTGAAGCTTAGTCTTGAAGAATCTGAAGCTTAGTCTTGAAGAATCTGAAGCTTAGTCTTGAAGAATCTGAAGCTTAGTCCTGAAGAATCTGAAGCTTAGTCTTGAAGAATCTGAAGCTTAGTCCTGAAGAATCTGAAGCTTAGTCTTGAAGAATCTGAAGCTTAGTCCTGAAGAATCTGAATCTTAGTCTTGAAGAATCTGAAGCTTAGTCCTGAAGAATCTGAAGCTTAGTCTTGAAGAATCTGAAGCTTAGTCTTGAAGAATCTGAAGCTTAGTCTTGAAGAATCTGAAGCTTAGTCCTGAAGAATCTGAAGCTTAGTCCTGAAGAATCTGAAGCTTAGTACTGAAGAATCTGAAGCTTAGTCCTGAAGAATCTGAAGCTTAGTCCTGAAGAATCTGAAGCTTAGTCCTGAAGAATCTGAAGCTTAGTCCTGAAGAATCTGAAGCTTAGTCTTGAAGAATCTGAAGCTTAGCCTTGAAGAATCTGAAGCTTAGTCCTGAAGAATCTGAAGCTTAGTCTTGAAGAATCTGAAGCTTAGTCCTGAAGAATCTGAAGCTTAGTCCTGAAGAATCTGAAGCTTAGTCCTGAAGAATCTGGAGCTTAGTCTTGAAGAATCTGAAGCTTAGCCTTGAAGAATCTGAAGCTTAGTCCTGAAGAATCTGAAGCTTAGTCTTGAAGAATCTGAAGCTTAGTCCTGAAGAATCTGAAGCTTAGTCTTGAAGAATCTGAAGCTTAGTCTTGAAGAATCTGAAGCTTAGTCTTGAAGAATCTGAAGCTTAGTCTTCAATATGGAAACTTATATAACAGCTGTTTGTTATAAAGCAACAGGTGAGCGAAACGTCTGCAGAATAAACATTCCCAGGGGTTGCAAGGTGTTTTATTGATCAACCTTGTAGGTATTCCCTAACATTATTAATGATACCAGGTTTTAAACCCCCTTAAACCAGTCAGTTGTGGGTTATTCAACCGCAAAAGAGACTGATTCTTGTCTGAGTGGGAGACACACACTGGCTGCCTCACTGTACAGCTTCAGTGGCTGGCTGGCTGGCTGGCTGGCTGGCTGGCTGGCTGGCTGCCTCACTGTACAAGTTCCTTCACACAAGGAGAAGTGAAGGAAACAAGCAAGTTGCTGATGCAATCATTCGTACATGCAGAGTTAATGATTCCTGTAGTAAACTTGAGGTAGTGAGAGCGATGTGTCGGTGGCAGCGCTGAGTGATGATCTTACTGCTGCCTGCTAGCTCATACTAGCAAGATAGGTAGGCACACACCTAGCCTCACCCAGGCAAGGACACAAGACTCAACCCATGCAACCACAACTAGGTAAGTGCACCTCTCTCTCTCTCTCTCTCTCGGCCTCCCCGTGTATTCCTTCTCTCACCATCTCTCCTCTGCAGGTGTGCAAGTTGGCACAGTGCCACCACTACCATCACCACCACTACCACCATCACTACCACAACCACTACTACGACGACCACCACCACTACCACCATCACCACCACTACTACGACGACCACCACCATTACGACGACCTACAACACTACTACGACGACCACCTCCACCACCACCATCACTACCACAACCACTACCACCACTCGTTAATCTTAATAAGCTCAAAATAATCAATTGTAGCTGGGGTGGGGAGGGGTGGGAAGGGACTGGATGGGAGGAGAGGGGAGGGGAGGGTTGGGGTAGTTCAGTAGTGGTTACAAGTGAGGTTGTTCCACACAGTGAACACACTAAAACTCCACACAGCTGTTACACTAACTAATGACCCTTAATAAATCTGCATTACCAGCAACAACAGCAACAACAATACCAGCAGCAGCAGCAACAACAGCAGCAAAAGCAGCAGTAGCAGCAACAGCAGCAGTAGCAGCAACAGCAGTAGTAGCAATAATAGCAGCAGTAGCAGCAACAGCAGCAGTAGCAGCAACAGCAGTAGTAGCAATAATAGCAGCAGTAGCAGCCACAGCAGCAGTAGCAGCAACAGCAGCAGTAGCACCAACAGCAGCAGTAGCACCAACAGCAGCAGTAGCACCAACAGCAGCAGTAGCAGCAACATCAGCAGTAGCAATGACAGCAGCAACAGCAACAGTAGCAGAAACAGCAGTAGTAGCAATAACAGCAGCAGTAGCAGCAACAGCAGCAGTAGCAATAACAGCAGCAGTAGCAGCAACAGCAGCAGTAGCAATAACAGCAGCAGTAGACCAGCAACAGCAGCAGTAGCAATAACACAGCAGCAGATAGCAATAACAGCAGCAGTAGCAACAACAGCAGCAGTAGCAGCAAAGCAGCAGTAGCAAACACAGCAAGCAGCAACAGCAGCAGTAGCAATAACAGCAGCAGTAGCAGCAACAGCAACAGTAGCAATAACAGCAGCAGTAGCAGCAACAGCAGCAGTAGCAATAACAGCAGCAGTAGCAGCAACAGCAGCAGTAGCAATAACAGCAGCAGTAGCAGCAACAGCAGCAGTAGCAATAACAGCAGCAGTAGCAGCAACAGCAGCAGTAGCAATAACAGCAGCAGTAGCAGCAACAGCAGCAGTAGCAATAACAGCAGCAGTAGCAGCAACAGCAGCAGTAGCAATAACAGCAGCAGTAGCAGCAACAGCAGCAGTAGCAATACACAGCAGTACCACACAAGTGCAATAACGTGAGTAGCAGCAACAGCAGCATACAATAACACACATACACAACACACAGTCAATAACAGCACACACAATAGATACAATACACACATACCCAAAACCATACACACACACACACACACACACACACACACACACACACACACACACACACACACACGACGCACTCAACAATTATTTTCACATTGTGGTGGCCAGAAGTTGCGTCTGAACGAGACAAGTTTGAGCATAATGATCCATATTTTAAACAACTTGAAAGATTTTTTACCCTCATCCCACCACCCCTGCCACCCTTCCATCCCACAACCCCTTCCACCCTTGCCACCCTTCCACCTCACCACCCCTGCCACCCTTCCATCCCACCACCCCTCCCAACCACCCACATGTACACCCAAAACTGCAAATACATTGTCCATGGAACCCAATAACCCTGGAAACCGATTAGAGGCAAGTTACAGGCATTTCCCCTGCCAGCCTCACTCTATTATATCTTTCTGGTGATGGAATCATGCTAGAAATTTTTTGCATATACAAATATCATCAAATTCAGCCAATACCGATAGTTTGGCACATGCCTATATCCCCTCCCATCACTTACATTCCTGGGGTCATACAAAACCTGGGGAATGACAGGCAGTCATGTTTGATCCGAGGGAAAGAGCTTGTTACTAATGTGATATCTGTTAGAATAGACATCTAGCAGAGAAGACTTACAAGATAACCTTCTTGTATTTTAGCATAGATTATTTAATCTCCCAGAGTTCCAATCCCGGACAGGCTCCCATTGTTACAGATGCAACATTCTCCAGGGTTCCACTCCCGGACAGTCTCCCATTATTACAAATGCAATATCTACAAGAATAGATATTTAGCAGAGAATACTAGATCAACTCAATGATACCCTTCTACCATCAAGCATGTTTCTGTCTAGTTTTGTCAGAGTTAAGGTACCTCCTCCCTCCCCTCCCCACTTGGAAGGGTCATTACTTCACAGTTGCACCAAAATGCATCGCTCTCTTTTGCCACGCTGACAGTGATTACGTCTCTGTGCAAGACCAAGATAATGATTCAAGTTACACAACTTGGGTTTACCACAGCCACAACTTGGGTTTACACCAACTAGGGCACAGGACGTTGGAGTGAGCATAGCCCCAAGCATATCTCCTGAGGCACACATCAACCAAATTACCGCTGCAGCAAACTCGGGACTGGGAAATTTAAACATAGATTTCTGAAACATCAACATGAAGTCATTCAAGACCTTATACCCGGCACATGTCAAGACCATCTTGGAGTACGCAGCGCCAGCATGGAACCCATATCTGATGCACCATTCACAGAAACTGGAAAAGGTACAAAGACCCCACAGCGCTAGTGATTACGCGATCCTGAGTTTCGAATACAATATGTACTAGAGTTAATAGTGGAGAGTGAATCAGCAAGAGAAGGAAGGGAGAAGGAAGACTGACTTCAAAAAAGGGGACTACACAGGCATGAGGGAATTCCTGCTAGGAGACTGATTCAGAAGCTGAAGGGTGTGAACTACGAGGAGAGGCTATAGGAACTAAACCTGACTATACTAGAGGAGAGAAGGAACAGAGTTGACATGATTACGACGAATAAAATACTGAGAGGAATTGACAGGGTGAACAGGAAGTCTAAGAAGCAGGTCTCAGATACACAAAGTCACAGTTGAGTGGGGAGGGATGGAAGGGAGTAGAGGTGGAGTGGGGGGATGAAGGGAGTAGAGGTGGAGTGGGGGGATGAAGGGAGTAGAGATAGAGTGGGGAGGGATGGAAGGGAGAAGAGGTGGAGTGGGGGATGAAGGGAGTAGAGATAGAGTGGGAGGGATGGAAGGGAGTAGAGGTGGAGTGGGGAGGGACGGAAGGGAGTAGAGGTAGAGTGGGGAGGGATGAAGGGAGTAGAGGTAGAGTGGGGAGGGATGGAAGGGAGTATAGGTGGAGTGGGGGATGGATGGAAGGGAGTAGAGGTGGAGTGGGGGAGGGATGGAAGGAAGTAGAGGTAGAGTGGGGGAGAGATGAAGGGAGTAGAGGTAGATGGGGAGGGATGGGAGTAGAAGTAGATCAAGTAGGAAAGGAATAAAGGTAGAGTTGGGAGGGGTGGGTGTTGAGGTAGAGTGGGGAGGCGTGGGTATATAGGTAGAGTGGGGAGGTAATTAACTCTACTACAAGGACTTAGCGGCTTCCCCCCATCTATTTAGCTCATCCTCTCCCCACTCTCACAGCTCCTCCCCCATCTTCGTACACTTCTGTCACTCCTCTCTCTCTCTCTCTCTCTGATATACCTCACATGGTAAAACAGCCCCTAAGTATACTTAACATTAGCCTCATACTGAATCTTACTGTTACATGATTTTCCAAGGAAGGGAGGAAGGAATGGAAGGAGGGAGGAAGGTAGCGAGGGAGGGAGGGAGGAAGGAAGTGACGGACGGAGAAAGGAAGGAATTAAAATATATCTCATTCTCGTACGTCCGTGTGCATGGGTTAATAAAATAGTAAAAATAAAGCAAGAGATGAGACAGAGAAGAAGTTAATAAAGCAAGAGATGAGACAGAAGAAGTTAATAAAGCAAGAGATGAGACAGAGAAAAAGTTAATAAAGCAAGAGATGAGACAGAGAAGAAGTTAATAAAGCAAGAGATGAGACAGAGAAGGAGTTAATAAAGCAAGAAATGAGACAGAGAAGGAGTTAATAAAGCAAGAGATGAGACAGAGAAGTTAATAAAGCAAGAGATGAGACAGAGAAGAAGTTAATAAAGCAAGAGATGAGACAGAGAAGAAGTTAATAAAGCAAGAGATGAGACAGAGAAGGAGTTAATAAAGCAAGAGATGAGACAGAGAAGTTAATAAAGCAAGAGATGAGACAGAGAAGAAGTTAATAAAGCAAGAGATGAGACAGAGAAGGAGTTAATAAAGCAAGAGATGAGACAGAGAAGAAGTTAATAAAGCAAGAGATGAGACAGAGAAGAAGTTAATAAAGCAAGAGATGAGACAGAGAAGAAGTAATAAAGCAAGAGATGAGACAGAGAAGAAGTTAATAAAGCAAGAGATGATACAGAGGAGTTAATAAAGCAAAAGATGAGACAGAGAAGAAGTTAATAAAGCAAGAGATGAGACAGAGAAGGAGTTAATAAAGCAAGAGATGAGACAGAGAAGGGACTTAGTAAAGGCAATGTTACGGCCCCGTATCTAACAATGGTAGTTAGGTAATTACCTCACCGGCCGGCAGTCAAGGGGTTACGTCATCAGACCTGATGTTTGACTGCCGGGCCGGCTTGACTGACAGTGTCATCGAGACTCTCCAGTGTTGACTAGGGGATATGATCCCGGACAGGCCACTCATATTACAAATAAAGAAGCATTTGTAATTAAACGACTGTTTGGGATACTTAGTAAAATCTCATTTTTCAGATTTTTATTATATTAAATATATATTATTAATATAAAAGCATATAATCTGAATAAAAACATATAATCTAATAATCTGTGTAAAAACCTATTTACACAAAATCACAGTACAAGATAAAAGTCACAAGTAAAATCAAGTATTCGGTGTAGTGTCAAGTCGCTGCCATCTTCTAGTGTCACGCAGGACACTACCACACCTTGTCATGATACTTCTTTGTCTTATGGCATGCCTTCTCACGGGGTCCCCTGACACCCGTTCTCTGTGTCACATGACACGCCCCCGGTGTCACCCGACACGCCTTCTCTTCTGTGTCACACGACACCCTTCTCTCTGTGCCCATAAGACACCTTCCTTGCATCATGAACCCATCTCTAATAAAACCTTTTCACTGCGTTATGACACACATCAAATACACGACTCAACCTGTGTCGTGCCATCGTCACAAACTCTGACTGACTACACCACTAAATACCTGACACCACATAGTGTCACACAAGACACCACCTGTTACCAGGGTCACACAAGACACCACCTGTTACCAGGGTCACACAAGACACCACCTGTTACCAGTGTCACACAAGACACCACCTGTTACCAGTGTCACACAAGACACCACCTGTTACCAGTGTCACACAAGACACCACCTGTTACCAGTGTCACACAAGACACCACCTGTTACCAGTGTCACACAAGACACCACCTGTTACCAGTGTCACACACTTTCAGGTACATAAGTTCAGGTACAACAGTCCATTTTCAGGTACATAGTCTCAGGAACACAGTCGGTACGGTGAATAAGCCAGTAGATAGTCTAAGGCCGTCACCAGCACGAAGAGTCAATCTCCAGGTCTGTCTGTTGAACACTCCCAGGTGTATCAGGAGCTAGTGAATTCTCCAGTGTTGTATAGGGAGAGTCTCGCTAACACTCTCCAGCAGTGTATATGGGAGAGTCTCGTACACTCCCTAGGTGTATCAGGGAGCTGGTGAACTCTCCAGTGTTGTATATGGGAGAGTCTCGTTAGCACTGTAGACCTGTCACCAGCACCACACTGCGAAAGTCTACAACTCTCAAGCAGGTCTGCCTGGCGAACTCCAGTAGTGTATCAGTAAGCTGGTGGACTCTCCAGTGTTGACTAGGGGAGAGTCTCGATGACACTGTCAGTCAAGCCGGCCCGGCAGTCAAACATCAGGTCTGATGACGTAACCCCTTGACTGCCGGCCGGTGAGGTAATTACCTAACTACCATTGTTAGATACGGGGCCGTAACAGGCAATAAAAGACTGATGTAAGACTTGAGATTTAGAGCAAAGAGAAACAAAAAAAACTATTGTTGTTGTTTGTTTTTGTTGTTGTTATTATTATTATTATTAGTAGTAGTAGTAGTAGTAGTAGTGGTATTTTTATTATTATTATTATTACTATTATCATTTTTATTATTATTATCATTAGTAGTAGTAGTAACAGTATTATTATTATTATTACTATGGCAGAGTATACCATGGTAGAATACATCATGCTAGAGTATACTATGGTACACTATACACACTAGTAGCGACCAGCGAAGAGGCGGGGCCAGGAGCTGTAAATCGACCCATGACACCCCAAATAGGTTAATAAACACACAGGCATGTGATACACCACTGAAATTTCAGTGGCAGGAAACCCCCAACTCTCTCTCAACCCCTCAGTGAAAACTCTCCCCTACAGCTGGCTCCAGCTGGCTTCAGCTAGCTACAGCTGGCTACAGCTAGCCACAGCTAGTTCTAGGTAGCTGCAACTGGCTCCAACGAGATACATCTGGCTCCAGCTAACCACAGCTGATTCCAGGTAGCTCCAGCTGCTCCAGAAAGCTACAGCTGACTCCTGCTAAATACAGGTGGGTCCAGCTAACCACAGCTGGCTCCAGCTAGCTACAACTGGTTCCAGCTGCACCTTGTTTCCTAGAAACTGATGAATCAGAAACACATGCAACACCTGGGCAGCTGTTAACCAGACGACGTTTCGTTCATCAGTGACCATTAACTGGACACAGAAGAATAACCTCTTCATTAAGCTGATAAAGCCACGAGGTGGGCGAAACATCTTGGCTACGAAGTTTCCCAAGACTTGCACATGTGTCTCATCCATCAACGTGACGGTGCTCTACACCATTTATCACTGTGTTTCTCACCCAAGTTTGTTCCTTGGTATCTAAGTTAGTTCACACTGGTGAAGACCACTGGTGAAGACCACTGGTGAAAACCACTGGTGAAGACCACTGGTGAAGACCACTGGTGAAGACCACTGGTGAAGACCACTGGTGAAGACCACTGGTGAAGACCACTGGTGAAGACCACTGGTGAAGACCACTGGTGAAGACCACTGGTGAAGACCACTGGTGAAGATCACTGGTGAAGACCACTGGTGAAGACCACTGGTGAAGATCACTGGTGAAGACCACTGGTGAAGACCACTGGTGAAGACCACTGGTGAAGACCACTAGTGAAGACCACTGGTGAAGACCACTGAGATAAATACTGTCAGTGTGGACTACCTGAGATACAGTGTCACTTTTTGCCCTCATGAAGTGAACGTTGGAACACTGAACCCACCTCCAGTAGAACCCACAAGTGAGGGAACACTGAACCCACCTCCAGTAGAACCCACAAGTGAGGGAACACTGAACCCACCTCCAGTAGAACCCACAAGTGAGAGAACACTGAACCCACCTCCAGTAGAACCCAAAGTGTAGGAACACTGAACCCACCTCCAGTAGAACCCACAAGTGTAAACAAGTGTAGGAACACTGAACCCACCTCCAGTAGAACCCACAAGTGTAAACAAGTGTAGGCACACTGAACCCACCTCCAGTAGAACCCACAAGTGTAAACAAGTGTAGGAACACTGAACCCACCTCCAGTAGAACCCACAAGTGTAAACAAGTGTAGGAACACTGAACCCACCTCCAGTAGAACCCACAAGTGTAAACAAGTGTAGGAACACTGAACCCACCTCCAGTAGAACCCACAAGTGTAAACAAGTGTAGGAACACTGAACCCACCTCCAGTAGAACCCACAAGTGTAAACAAGTGTAGGAACACTGAACCCACCTCCAGTAGAACCCACAAGTGTAAACAGGGACAGAGAATCGTATACACATAGGAATCGCTGTGTCAGGAGAGACTATGTGATCCTTAGGGGAAATTCTCCTGGGCAACAAGACTTTGGTAATGCAAAATAGGAAAGCCATTTGCAGTAGTAGAGGGGAAGTCCCGTATAAAATGCCTTCAAATACAATAATGGCAGTAGAGATTTAGGGGAGGTTATTAAGAATGCTGAAGGGAGGATAAGGCAGACTGGGACGCCCCTACACCAGCTGCAAATGGAACAAGAGGTGATGGGGAGAGGCAATGGGTGTCTTTTAGGTGGTGGTGAGAGGTAATGGGTTTTGGAGATGAGGGTGAGAAGAAATGGGAGTCTTGGACGTGATGCGGAGAGGTAATGTTTGTCTTGAAGGGAAGGGGGGAGATAATGGGAATCTTGGACGTGACGGGGAGGGGGAAGGGGAGTCTTGGAGGTGATGGGAAGAAGTAATGGGAGTCTTGGAGGTGATGGGCAGAGATAATGGGAATCTTGGAGGTGATGGGGAGAGGTAATTAGAGTCTTGGAGGGGATGGGGAGAGGTAATGGGAGTCTTGGAGGTGATGGTGAGAGGTAATGGGAGTCTTGAAGGTGATGGAGAGAAGAAATGGGAGTCTTGGAGGTGATGGGGAGAGATAATGGGAGTCTTGGGAGTAATGTTGACAGTCAATGCGTGTCTTGGAGGTGATAATGAGATGTAATGGGAATCTTGGAGGTGATGGAGCAAGTTAATGGGAGTCTTGGAGGTAATGGGGGTCAGTAGGGTGGCTATGGGGGTGAGTGGGTTGATGATGGAGGTCAATGGGGTGATGATTAGGGTCAGTAGGATGATGGGGTAAGTGGGGTGATGATGGGGAACGGTGGAGTGATAGTGGGGGTTAGTGGGGTGATGATGGGGTCGGGGAGGAAAAAAAAGTTGTTCAAGGCACCATTGTAATCGTCGACTTAATCGAGGTTAATTCCCAGCAACGAGAACAAGGAGGTTAAAGACCCACCAGTAGTGGTAGTAGTGGTGATAGTGGTGGTGGTAGTGGTGGTGGAAGTGGTGGTGGTAGTGGTGGTGGAAGTGGTGGTGGTGGTGGCAGTAGTGGTGATAGTGGTGGTGGTAGTGGTGGTGGAAGTGGTGGTGGTGGTAGTAGTAGTGGTGGTAGTGGTGGTGGTAGTGGGTGTAGTAGTGGTGGTGGTAGTAGTAGTGGTGGTAGTGTTGGTGGTAGTGGTGGTGGAAGTGGTGGTGGTGGTAGTAGTAGTAGTGGTAGTGGGGGTGGTAGTGGTGGTGGTAGTAGTAGTGGTGGTAGTGGTGGTGGTAGTGGTGGTGAAAGTGGTGGTGGTGGTAGTAGTAGTGGTGGTAGTGGGGGTGGTAGTGGGTGTAGTAGTGGTGGTAGTTGTGGTAGTGGTGGTGGTAGTGGGGGTGGTAGTGGTGGTGATAATAGTGGTGGTAGTGGTGGTGGAAGTGTTGGTGGTGGTGGTAGTAGTGGTGGTGGTAGTAGTGGTGATAGTGGTGGTGGTAGTGGTGGTGGAAGTGGTGGTGGTGGTAGTAGTGGTGGTGGTACTGGTGGTGGAAGTGGTGGTGGTGGTGGTGGTAGTAGTGGTGGTAGTGGGGGTGGTAGTGGTGGTGGAAGTGGTGGTGGAAGTGGTGGTGGTGGTGGTAGTAGTGGTGGTAGTGGGGGTGGTAGTGGTGGTGGTAGTGGGTGTAGTAGTGGTGGTAGTTGTGGTAGTGGGGGATAGTGGTGGTGGAGTGGTGGTGAAGTGGTGGTGGTGGTAGTAGGGGGAGTGGGGTGGTAGTGGTGGTGGTAGTGGGTGTAGTAGTGGTGGTAGTTGTGGTAGTGGGGGTGATAGTGGTGGTGGTAGTGGTGGTGGTAGTGGTGGTGGAAGTGGTGGTGGTGGTAGTAGTGGTGATAGTGGTGGTAGTGGTGGTGGTAGTGGTGGTGGAAGTGGTGGTGGTAGTAGTGGTGGTAGTGGGGGTGGTGGTGGTGGTAGTGGGTGTAGTAGTGGTGGTAGTTGTGGTAGTGGGGGTGATAGTGGTGGTGGTAGTGGTGGTGGAAGTGGTGGTGGTGGTAGTAGTGGGGGTAGTAGGGGAGGTAGTGGTGGTGGTAGTGGGTGTAGTAGTGGTAGTGATGGTGGTAGTAGGGGTGGTAGTGGTGGTGGTAATAGTGGTGGTAGTTGTGGTAGTGGTGGTGGTAGTGGTTGTTGTAGTGATGGTGGTAGTTTTAGTAGTGGTAGTGGTGGCATTGGTGGTAGTAGTAGTGGTGGTGATAGTGGTAGTAGTGGAGGTAGTTGTGGTGGTAATGGTGGTGATAGTGAATGTAGTAGTGGTAGTTGTAGTGGTGATGGCAGTTGTGGTAGTGGTGGTGGTAGTAGTTGCGGTGGAAGTGGTGGTGATAGAAGTGTAGTGGTGGTGATAGTAGTGGTAGTGGTGGTGATATTAGTTTTAGTGGTGGTGATAGCAGAGGTAGTGGTGGTGATAGCAGAGGTAGTGGTGGTGATAGCAGAGGTAGTGGTGGTAATAGTAGTGTTAATTGTGGAGATAGTAAAGGTAGTGGTGGTGATAGCAGAGGTAGTGGTGGTGATAGTAGTGGTAGAGGTGGTGATAGTAGTGGTAGAGGTGGTGATAGTAGTGGTGAATGTAGTGGTAGTGGAGGTGATGGCAGTGATATTGGTGGTGATATTAGAGGTAATTTGGTGGTGATAGTAGCAGTGGTAGTTGTGATGGTGATAGTAGTGGTAGTGGTGGTGATAGTAGTGGAAGTGGTGGTGATAGTAGTGGTAGTGGTGGTGATAGTAGTGGTAGTGGTGGTGATAGTAGTGGTAGTGGTGGTGATAGTAGTGGTAGTGGTGGTGATAGTAGAGACAGTGGTAGTAATAACAGTGGTAGTGGTGGTGATAACAGTGGTAGTGGTATTGATAGTAGTGGTAGTGGTGGTAGCTTTAGTGGTGGTTATAGTAATGGTGTCTCCACCACAGACGCAAACGCTTCCTCCTTCACTATCACTCTCTCACCACTCACACTCACCACCCACACACTCACCATCCATACTCACCACCAACACACCACTCACACACTCATCACCCACACTCACCACCCACACTAACCACCAACACACTCACCACCCACACACTCATCACCCACACTCACCACCCACACTCACCACCCACACTAACCACCAACACACTCACCACCCACACACACCACCAACACACCACTCATACACTCATCACCCACACTCACCACCCACACACCACCCACACACACAACCCACACTCACCTCTCACACTCACAACCCACACTCACTACCAACACACTCACCACCTACACACACTCACCACCCACACTCACAACCAACACACCCCTCATACACTCATCACCCACACTCACTACCAACACACTCACCACCCACACACTCACCACTCACTCACCACCCACACACTCACCACCCCACACTCACCACCCACACACTCATCACCCACACAACCAACACACAACTTACTCACCACCCACATACCACCCATACACACCACCCACACTCACAACCTACACTCACCACCAACACACTTACCACCCACACACGCCACCCACACTCACCACCCACACACTCACCACCCACACACACTCACCACTCACACTCAGCATCCATACACAAAACCCCACACTCACCACCCACACACTCACCACCCGCACTCACCACCAACACACCACTTACTCACCACCCACACACAGCCCACACGCACCACCCAACACTCACCACCCACACTCACCACCAACACACAACCCACACTCACCACCCACACACTCACCGTTAACATACCCACCAGAAACACACTCACCACTCACACTCACCACCCACACTCACACTCACCACCCACTCATCACTCACCACTCACACTCACCACCCACACTCACCATTCACACTCACCACTCATACTCACCACCCACACTCACCACTCACACTCACCACTCACACTCACCACCCGCTCTCACCACTCACACTCACCACCCACATTCACCACCCACACTCACCACTCACACTCAGAACCCACATTCACCACTCACACTCACCACTCACACTCACCACCCACACTCACCACTCACACTCGCCACTCACACTCACCACTCACACTCACACTCATCACCCACACTCACCACTCACACTCACGACCCACACTCACCACTCACACTCACCACCTACACTCACCACTCACACTCACCACTCATTCACCACCCACACTCACCACCCACACTCACCACTCGCACTCACCACTCACTCACCACCCACACATCACTCACACTCACCACCCACACACTAACCACTCACACTCACCACTCGCACTCACCACTCACTCACCACCCACACATCACTCACACTCACCACCCACACACTAACCACTCACACTCACCACCCACACATTAACCACTCACACTCACCACCCACACTCACCACTCACACTCTCCACCCACACTCACCATTCACACTCACCACTCACACTCACCACTCACACTAACCACTCACAATCACCACCCACACACTAACCACTCACTCACAACTCACTCTCACCACCCACACTCACCACTCACACCACTCACACTCACCACCCACACTCACCACCCACACACTAACCACTCACCACCCATACACTAACCACTCACACTCACCACCCACACACTAACCACTGACACTCACCACCCACACACTAACCACTCACTCACCACCCACACACTAACCACTCACACTCACCACTGACACTCACCACCCACACTCACCACTCACACTCACCACCCACACTCACCACTCACACTCACCACTCACACTCACCACCCACACACCACTCACACTCACCACCCACACACCACTCACACTCACTACCCACACACTTACCACTCACACTCATCACCCACACACTAACCACTCACACTCATCACCCACCCCCTAACCACTCACACTCACCACCCACACACTCACCACCCACCCCCTAACCACTCACACTCACCACCCACACACTCACCACCCACACTCCCCACTCACACTCCCCACTCACACTCACCACTCACCGTGGTTTAAGATGTGTTCAAGGAATTGCAGTAATCATTCAAAGAAGAGAAGAAATCTTAATTGACCTCTCTCAAGAATGTTTTTTCTGGGAGTTAGGCAATGTGTATGTGTCTCAGGAGGCACGTTGCAACACCAGGGTATGTTGCAACACCAGGACCACACGTCGCACCCTACGTCAACACCAGGGTACTGCAACACCAGGCTACGTTGCAACACCAGCCGGCACGTGCAACACCAGGAAGCTCACACCAGTTGCAACACTGGTACGTTGCAACACCAGGAGTTGCAACACCAGGTAAGTCTGCATACACCAGGGTACGTTGCAACACCAGGGTAGTTGCAACACCATCACCGTGTTGCAACACTCAGGCAACACCGTACGTTGCAACACCAGGTCATCTTGCAACACCAGGGTAGTTGCAACACAGGAGTTGCAACACCAGGACTTGAACACAGGTACTTGCAACACCAGGTAAGTTGCAACACCGAGGCAGTTGAACACAGGTACGTTGCAACACCAGGGTACGTTGCAACACCAGGGTACGTTGCAACACCAGGGTACGTTGCAACACCAGGGTACGTTGCAACACCAGGGTACGTTGCAACACCAGGGTACGTTGCAACACCAGGGTACGTTGCAACACAGGTAGTTGCAACACCAGGTGTGCAACACCAGGTACGTTGCAACACCAGGTACGTTGCAACACCAGGGTACGTTGCAACACCAGGGTACGTTGCAACACCAGGTAAGTTGCAACACCAGGGTACGTTGCAACACCAGGGTAGTTGCAACACCAGGGTAGTTGCAACACCAGGTACGTTGCAACACCAGGGTACGTTGCAACACCAGGGAAGTTGCAACACCAGGGTACGTTGCAACACCAGGGTACGTTGCAACACCAGGGTACGTTGCAACACCAGGGTACGTTGCAACACCAGGGTACGTTGCAACACCAGGGTACGTTGCAACACCAGGGTACGTTGCAACACCAGGTACGTTGCAACACCGGGGTCGTTGAACACCAGGGTAAGTTGGAACACCAGGGTACGTTGCAACACCAGGGCACGTTGCAACACCAGAGTAAGTTGCAACACCAGGGTACGTTCAACACCAGGGTAAGTTGGAACACCAGGGTAAGTTGCAACACCAGGGCAAGTTGGAACACCAGGGTAAGTTGCAACAACAGGGTAAGTTGCAACACCAGGGAACGGTGCAACACCAGGGAGTTGCAACATCAAGGCGTTGCAACACCCGAAGTGCAAACCAGGGTACGTTGCAACACCAGGGTACGATGCAACACCAGGGTACGTTGCAACACCAGGGTACGTTGCAACACCAGGGTACGTTGCAACACCAGGGCATGTTGCAACATCAGGGTACGTTGCAACACCAGGGCACGTTGCAACACCAGGGCAGTTGCAACACCAGGACGTTAACCAGTGCAAGGGAACGTTCAACACCAGGAAAGTGGAACACCAGGGTAGTTATACACTGCAGTTAGTGACACGGTACATTGCAGAGACAAACAGGGACGTTGCAACACCAGGGACTTGGAACACCAGGTAGTTGCAACACTCAAGGCAAGTTGCAAGCACCGGAAGGCAATACAGGTGTTGAAACGCCAGGGACATAGACACGGGTAGCATTGCGGAACAATAGCAGGTACATTGCGGAGACGATGACACGTAGTATTGTGTGACACGGTAGCAGTTAGAAGATAGTACACGTAGCATTGCAGAAGATAGTACACGCGTAGCAACTGCGGGAAGATAGTACACGCAGAAATTGCTGAAGCATAGACACGTGAGCACTTGCTAGAAGATAGTACACGTGTAGCACTTGCTAGAAGATAGTACACGTGTAGCACTTGCTAGAAGATAGTACACGTGTAGCACTTGCTGGAAGACAATAGTACACGTGTAGCACTTGCTGGAAGACGATAGTACACGTGTAGCACTTGCTGGAAGACGATAGTACACGTGTAGCACTTGCTGAAGACGATAGTACACGTGTAGCACTTGCTGAAGACGATAGTACACGTGTAGCACTTGCTAGAAGACGATAGTACACGTGTAGCACTTGCTAGAAGAAATATGGAACGTGTAGCAACTTGCTGAAGAGATAGTACACGTGTAGCACTTGCTAGAAGATAGTACACGTGTAGCACTTGCTAGAAGACGATAGTACACGTGTAGCAGTTGCTGGAAGATGCTAGTACACGTGTAGCACTTGCTGGAAGACGATAGTACACGTGTAGCACTTGATGGAAGATGATAGTACACGTGTAGCACTTGCTGGAAGACGATAGTACACGTGTAGCAGTTGCTGGAAGATGATAGTACACGTGTAGCACTTGCTAGAAGACGATAGTACACGTGTAGCAGTTGCTGGAAGATGCTAGTACACGTGTAGCACTTGCTGGAAGACGATAGTACACGTGTAGCACTTGCTAGAAGATAGTACACGTGTAGCACTTGCTGAAGACGATAGTACACGTGTAGCATTGCTGAAGAGTAGTACACGTGTAGCACTTGCTGGAAGACGATAGTACACGTGTAGCAGTTGCTGGAAGATGCTAGTACACGTGTAGCACTTGCTAGAAGACGATAGTACACGTGTAGCAGTTGCTGGAAGATGCTAGTACACGTGTAGCACTTGCTGGAAGACGATAGTACACGTGTAGCACTTGCTAGAAGATAGTACACTGTAGCACTTGCTGAAGACGATAGTACACGTAGCATTGCTGGAAGATGTACACGTGTAGCACTTGCTGAAGACGATAGTACACGTAGCACTTGTGGAAGACGATAGTACATGTGTAGCACTTGCTAGAAGACGATAGTACACGTGTAGCACTTGCTAGAAGACGATAGTACACGTGTAGCACTTGCTGGAAGACGATAGTACACGTGTAGCACTTGCTAGAAGACGATAGTACACTGTAGCACTTGCTAGAAGACGATAGTACACGTGTAGCACTTGCTAGAAGATAGTACACGTGTAGCACTTGCTAGAAGACGATAGTACACTTGTAGCACTTGTTGGAAGACGATAGTACACGTGTAGCACTTGCTAGAAGACGATAGTACACGTGTAGCACTTGCTAGAAGACGATAGTACACGTGTAGCACTTGTTGGAAGACGATAGTACACGTGTAGCACTTGCTAGAAGACGATAGTACACTTGTAGCACTTGCTAGAAGACGATAGTACACTTGTAGCACTTGCTTTAGAAGACGATAGTACACGTGTAGCACTTGCTGGAAGACGATAGTACACGTGTAGCACTTGTTGGAAGACGATAGTACACGTGTAGCACTTGCTAGAAGACGATAGTTGTTAGTTTACTGTAGAGCAGTATGCAACTCCTTGTGTTTACACTCTACAAGACACATCGCACTATATAGTCTCCACAAAATTTGCGCACAAATATGAAAAATCAGAAAAAAAAAATCCCACGAAAAAACAACAACGAAAATCTTAGATATAAAAAGCACAAAAAATGGAGAAGATAAATATGGGGAATAGACAAAACAAGGGAATGACTAACTGCTGTAGCAGGCAGTTACCAGTCTGCCGGAGTCGAGCAGTTAGTGAGTGAAAACAGTCATTTGTTGACAAGCACCAAATGAATGAGGGTGACGTTATCGCCGGCGCTGTCGTGGTGTGGTCGTACCGGCTGTCGTGTAGTCGCAGTCCCTGTCGTGCTATGGTGATGTCGTCGTGGTGTGGTCGTACCTTCTGTCGTGTAGTCGCAATCCCTGTCGTGCTGTGATGTCGTCGTTGTGTGGTCGTTACCGGCTGTCGTGTAGTCGCAGTCCCTGTCGTGCTATGGTGATGTCGTCGTGGTGTGGTCGTACCGGCTGTCGTTTAGTCGGTCCCTCTCGTGATATGGTGATGTCGTCGTACCGGGTGTCGTGTAGTCGTTTTCCCTGCCTTGCTGTGGTGAAATCGCCGTTATCAGCTCCAAGGCGTCGTTACCATCTTCTAGACGTCGTTACCAGCTCCTTGGCGTCTTTACCAGCTCCTAGGTGTCGTTACCAGCTCCTAGGCGTCGTTATCAGCTCCTAATCGTTGTTACCAGCTCCTAGATATTGTTATTAGCTCCTAGACGTCGTTACCAGCTCCTAGGCGTCATTACCAGCTCCTAGACGTTGTTACCAGCTCCTAGGCGTTGTTATCAGCTCCTAGACGTCGTTTCCAGCTCCTAGGCGTCGTCCCCAGCTCCAAGGCGTCGTCACCAGCTCATAGGCGTTGTTACCAGCTCATAGACGTCGTTTCCAGCTCCTAGGCGTCGTCCCCCAGCTCCTAGGCGTCGTTCTCAGCTCCTAGGCGTCATCCCCAGCTCCTAGGCCTCTTCCCCAGCTGTTGAGATAATAATGAGGTCAAGTGTTTCAATCAAATAAAGATAGCGATTTGTTTTCTTTTCACCTCCAGCCAATTTCCATTCAATTCCAGGCGTTAGTTGAAGTTCCTGGTGTTCCAGGGTCACTCTACAGTTCCAGGCGTTAGTTGAAGTTCCTGGTGTTCCAGGGTCACTCTACAGTTCCAGGCGTTAGTTGAAGTTCCTGGTGTTCCAGGGTCACTCTACAGTTCCAGGCGTTAGTTGAAGTTCCTGGTGTTCCAGGGTCACTCTACAGTTCCAGGCGTTAGTTGAAGTTCCTGGTGTTCCAGGGTCACTCTACAGTTCCAGGCGTTAGTTGAAGTTCCTGGTGTTCCAGGGTCACTCTACAGTTCCAGGCGTTAGTTGAAGTTCCTGGTGTTCCAGGGTCACTCTACAGTTCCAGGCGTTAGTTGAAGTTCCTGGTGTTCCAGGGTCACTCTACAGTTCCAGGCGTTAGTTGAAGTTCCTGGTGTTCCAGGGTCACTCTACAGTTCCAGGCGTTAGTTGAAGTTCCTGGTGTTCCAGGGTCACTCTACAGTTCCAGGCGTTAGTTGAAGTTCCTGGTGTTCCAGGGTCACTCTACAGTTCCAGGCGTTATTTAAAGTTCCTGGTGTTCCAGGGTCACTCTACAGTTCCAGGCGTTAGTTGAAGTTCCTGGTGTTCCAGGGTCACTCTACAGTTCCAGGCGTTAGTTGAAGTTCCTAGTGTTCCAGGGTCACTCTACAGTTCCAGGCGTTATTTAAAGTTCTTGGTGTTCCATGGTCACTCTACAGTTCCAGGCGTTAGTTGAAGTTCCTGGTGTTCCAGGTCACTCTACAGTTCCAGGCGTTAGTTGAAGTTCCTGAGTGTTCCAGGGTACTCTACAGTTCCAGGCGTTATTTAAAGTTCTTGGTGTTCCATGGTCACTCTACAGTTCCAGGCGTTAGTTGAAGTTCCTGGTGTTCCATCCAATTCCATGCGCTAGTTGATGTCATTTTTGGTGTTCTAAGAGACGTAACTTTCATTTCACAATAACATACCACCAGCTAGCAACGTTCACTTCCACAATAACTTACCACCAGCTAGCAACGTTCACTTTCACAATAACTTACCACCAGCTAGCAACGTTCACTCAATAACTTACCACCAGCTAGCAACGTTCACTTCCACAATAACTTACCACCAGCCAGCAACGTTCACTTCCACAATAACTTACCACCAGCTAGCAACGTTCACTTCCACAATAACATACCACCAGCTAGCAACGTTCACTTCCACAATAACTTACCACCAGCTAGCAACGTTCACTTCCACAATAACTTACCACCAGCCAGCAACGTTCACTTCCACAATAACTTACCACCAGCCAGCAACGTTCACTTCCACAATAACATACCACCAGCTAGCAACGTTCACTTCCACAATAACTTACCACCAGCTAGCAACGTTCACTTCCACAATAACATACCACCAGCTAGCAACGTTCACTTCCACAATAACTTACCACCATCTAGCAACGTTCACTTCCACAATAACATACCACCAGCTAGCAACGTTCACTTCCACAATAACATACCACCAGCTAGCAACGTTCACTTCCACAACAACTTACCACCAGCCAGCAACGTTCACTTCCACAATAACATACCACCAGCTAGCAACGTTCACTTCCACAATAACATACCACCAGCTAGCAACGTTCACTTCCACAATAACTTACCACCAGTCAGCAACGTTCACTTCCACAATAACATACCACCAGCCAGCAACGTTCACTTCCACAATAACTTACCACCAGCTAGCAACGTTCACTTCCACAATAACTTACAACCAGCTAGCAACGTTCACTTCCACAATAACTTACCACCAGCTAGCAACGTTCACTTCCACAATAACTTACCACCAGCTAGCAACGTTCACTTCCACAATAACTTACAACCAGCCAGCAACGTTCACTTCCACAATAACATACCACCAGATAGCAACGTTCACTTCCACAATAACTTACAACCAGCTAGCAACGTCACTTCCACAATAACATACCACCAGCCAGCAACGTTCACTTCCACAATAACTTACCACCAGCTAGCAACGTTCACTTCCACAATAACATACCACCAGCTAGCAACGTTCACTTCCACAATAACATACCACCAGCCAGCAACGTTCACTTCCACAATAACATACCACCAGCCAGCAACGTTCACTTCCACAATAACTTACCACCAGCTAGCAACGTTCACTTCCACAATAACTTACAACCAGCTAGCAACGTTCACTTCCACAATAACTTACCACCAGCTATCAACGTTCACTTCCACAATAACTTACAACCAGCTAGCAACGTTCACTTCCACAATAACATACCACCAGCTAGCAACGTTCACTTCCACAATAACTTACCACCAGCCAGCAACGTTCACTTCCACAATAACATACCACCAGCTAGCAACGTTCACTTCCACAATAACATACCACCAGCCAGCAACGTTCACTTCCACAATAACATACCACCAGCTAGCAACGTTCACTTCCACAATAACATACCACCAGCTAGCAACGTTCACTTCCACAATAACTTACAACCAGCTAGCAACGTTCACTTCCACAATAACATACCACCAGCTAGCAACGTTCACTTCCACAATAACTTACCACCAGCTAGCAACGTTCACTTCCACAATAACATACCACCAGCTAGCAACGTTCACTTCCACAATAACTTACCACCAGCCAGCAACGTTCACTTCCACAATAACTTACCACCAGCTAGCAACGTTCACTTCCACAATAACTTACCACCAGCTAGCAACGTTCACTTCCACAATAACTTACCACCAGCCAGCAACGTTCACTTCCACAATAACATACCACCAGCCAGCAACGTTCACTTCCACAATAACTTACCACCAGCTAGCAACGTTCACTTCCACAATAACATACCACCAGCTAGCAACGTTCACTTCCACAATAACTTACCACCAGCTAGCAACGTTCACTTCCACAATAACATACCACCAGCTAGCAACGTTCACTTCCACAATAACTTACCACCAGCTAGCAACGTTCACTTCCACAATAACTTACCACCAGCTAGCAACGTTCACTTCCACAATAACTTACCACCAGCTAGCAACGTTCACTTCCACAATAACATACCACCAGCCAGCAACGTTCACTTCCACAATAACATACCACCAGCTAGCAACGTTCACTTCCACAATAACTTACCACCAGCTAGCAACGTTCACTTCCACAATAACTTACCACCAGCTAGCAACGTTCACTTCCACAATAACTTACCACCAGCTAGCAACGTTCACTTCCACAATAACTTACCACCAGCTAGCAACGTTCACTTCCACAATAACTTACCACCAGCTAGCAACGTTCACTTCCATCAATCATACCACCAGCTAGCAACGTTCACTTCCACAATAACTTACCACCAGCTAGCAACGTTCACTTCCACAATAACTTACCACCAGCTAGCAACGTTCACTTCCACAATAACGTACCACCAGCTAGCAACGTTCACTTCCACAATAACTTACCACCAGCTAGCAACGTTCACTTCCACAATAACTTACCACCAGCTAGCAACGTTCACTTCCACAATAACGTACCACCAGCTAGCAACGTTCACTTCCACAATAACTTACCACCAGCTAGCAACGTTCACTTCCACAATAACTTACCACCAGCTAGCAACGTTCACTTCCACAATAACGTACCACCAGCTAGCAACGTTCACTTCCACAATAACTTACCACCAGCTAGCAACGTTCACTTCCACAATAACTTACCACCAGCTAGCAACGTTCACTTTCATCTGTGAATCATGTTCAATTTTAACCAGTCTCATCCCAGCACTGTTTAGGTGAAGATTCTGTATGAAGATCATACTCTCCATCCCAAGAATTCCTTCACTAGTTCAGTGTTGCTACGTGTTGAAACTTGCACGAGCAACAACCAGCAGATGAGCTGAGAAATACCTTTTATAAACAGTGCAGCAGCCTCTTGTTCCAGTTTTAAACCATTTTCTTCCCAGGCCTGGCCATGGTTCCTGGATTCCTAGACCATATTTCAGCGTTCAGCAGTGTCTGTCTCTGAGTACTTCACTTCCCTCCCCCCTCTCTCTCTCCTCTCTCTCTCTCTCTCTCTCTCTCTCTCTCACTCTCTCTCTTGAACAAACCTCCACTAACTGTGAGTGCAGATCTCTTTCCGCTTCTCAAGGCTCACGTTATTCCCCCCCGATAGTAAGTATTTGTTTTCATTTACATACATGTACGTTCACAATTACGCACATGTACGTTTACATATTACGTACATGTTCATATATTACGTACATGTTCATATATTACGTACATGTTCACATATTACGTACATGTACGTTCACATATTAAGCATATGAAAGTACGCATATTACGTAATGTACGCACGCATATTACGTACATATACGCACACATGATACTACGTACATGTACGTACACATGATAGACAATAAATATATTTACAAGGATGATACATATACATAGCATAAGAGAGTGTATGATCTAAGAATACATACTTGATAAAGCACGTAATTAGGTCAGGTATTTCTGGCAGAGCATGTCT
The DNA here is from genome assembly GCA_009830355.1 of Cherax destructor. Lineage (NCBI taxonomy): Eukaryota > Metazoa > Arthropoda > Malacostraca > Decapoda > Parastacidae > Cherax > Cherax destructor. The sequence goes on along the minus strand of WNWK01007530.1, from coordinate 10,553 downwards.
TAGACATACACATGTCTTAGACATACACATGTCTTAGACATACACATGTCTTAGACATACACATGTCTTAGACATACAAATGTCTTAGACATACACATGTCTTAGACATACACATGCCTTACACATACACATGTCTTAGACATACACGTCTTAGACATACACATGTCTTAGACATACACATGTCTTAGACATACACATGTCTTAGACATACATATGTCTTAGACATACACATGTCTTAGACATACAAATGTCTTAGACATACACATGTCTTAGACATACACATGCCTTAGACATACACATGTCTTAGACATACACGTCTTAGACATACACATGTCTTAGACATACACATGTCTTAGACATACACATGTCTTAGACATACATATGTCTTAGACATACACATGTCTTAGACATACAAATGTCTTAGACATACACATGTCTTAGACTTACAAATGTCTTAGACATACACGTCTTAGACATACACGTCTTAGACATACACATGCCTTAGACATACACATGTCTTAGACATACACATGTCTTAGACATACACATGTCTTAGACATACACATGTCTTAGATATACACATGTCTTAGACATACAAATGTCTTAGACATACACGTCTTAGACATACACATGTCTTAGACATACACATGTCTTAGACATACACATGTCTTAGACATACACGTCTTAGACATACACATGTCTTAGACATACACATGTCTTAGACATACAAATGTCTTGGACATGCAGATACATCTGTCATAAATGGTTTAGGAAAGGACAGGTGTGTGGTTGAGACACATGTACATGTATCTTTATTGTGGAGATGTTTCGCCCACCACTACCTTCATCAGTCCATAACAGAGAATAACCGAGGAAGTTTGAGGTAATCAGTCCATCAGCCTTGATGGACACCTCCACCTCGCTTGGAGGTGGAGGTGTGAACATCACCTGGAGGTGGAAGAGTGAACATCACCTGAAGTGGAGGTGTGAGCATCACCTGGAGGTGGAGGTGTGAACATCACTTTAAGGTGGAGTGTGAACATCATCTGGAGGTGGAGATGTGAACATCACCTGGAGGTGGAGGTGTGAACATCACTTTAAGGTGGAGTGTGAACATCACTTTAAAGTGGAGTGTGAACATCACCTGGAGGTGGAGGTGTGAACATCACCTGGAAGTGGAGGTGTGAACATCACCTGGAGGTGGAAGTGTGAACATCACCTGGAGGTGGAGGTGTGAACAATCACTTGGACGTGGTGTGAACATCACCTGGAGGTGGAGGTGTGAACATCACCTGGAGGTGGAGGTGTGAACATCACCTGGAGGTGGAGGTGTGAACATCACCTGGAGGTGGAGGTGTGAACATCACCTGGAGGTGGAATGTGAACATCACCTGGAGGTGGAATGTGAACATCACCTGGAAATGGAGTGTGAACATCACCTGGAGGTGGTGTGAACAATCCCTTGGTAGGTGGAGGTGTGAACATCATTTGGAGGTTTTGCGAACATCAACTGGAGGTGGAGGTGTGAGTATCACTTGGAGGTGGTGTGAACATCACCTGGAGGTGGATGTGTGAACATCACCTGGAGGTTGGAGGCGTGAACATCACCTGGAGGTGGAGGTGTGAACATCACTTGGAGGTAGTGGAGGTGTGAACATCACCTGGAGGTAGTAGTGTGAACATCACCTGGAGGTAGTAGTGTGAACATCACCTGGAGGTAGTGGTGTGAACATCACCTGGAGGTAGTGGTGTGAACATCACCTGGAGGTAGTGGAGGTGTGAACATCACCTGGATGTAGTGGTGTGAACATCACCTGGAGGTAGTGTTGTGAACATCACCTGGAGGTAGTGAATTGTGTAACATCACCTGGAGGTAGTGGAAGTGTAAAACATCACCTGGAGGTAGTGAAGGTGTGAACATCACCTGGAGGTAGTGGATGTAGAGATTCATCACCTGGAGGTAGTGGAAGTGTAAACATCACCTGGAGGTAGTGAAGGTGTGAACATCACCTGGAGGTAGTGGAGGTGTGAACATCACCTGGAGGTAGTGGAGGTGTGAACATCACCTGGAGGTAGTGGTGTGAACATCACCTGGAGGTAGTGGAGGTGTGAACATCACCTGGAGGTAGTGAAGGTGTGAACATCACCTGGAGGTAGTGGAGGTGTGAACATCACCTGGAGGTAGTGAAGGTGTGAACATCACCTGGAGGTAGTGGAGGTGTGAACATCACCTGGAGGTAGTGAAGGTGTGAACATCACCTGGAGGTAGTGGAGGTGTGAACATCACCTGGAGGTAGTGAAGGTGTGAACATCACCTGGAGGTAGTGGAGGTGTGAACATCTTTAACAGAAGCACAGCAAATTGCCAAAATCCAAGCAAAACACGACCGTCTCCCCTCCACTCCTATCCTTCCCTCCTTTCCTTTCCCCCTCCCCTTCCCTTCCCTCCTCCACTCCTTTTCTGTCTCTTCCTCCCTCTCCTTCATTTCCTTAGCCCTTCTTCTCTTCTTCAGACTTTACTGCCGAGTTTTTCCTTGATTCTCTCTCTCTCTCTCTCTCTCCCTCAAATATACGGACTACAGCTCGGCTGCTTCAGGAAGTGACATGAGAAACTTACCAAGTTCCTTCTTGAAGACAGCCAGGAGGCTTGCTTGTAACACCCCTATTGCGCGGAGTTGAAAACTCAACTTACATAAAGGATGCTAGCAGGTGGTCACAAAGTGAGTGGGTGACTGTATCTGGTCTGGAGTGCTAACTCAGAAAGCTTGCTGGTAAACAGGCAGGATTGTGGCGTCGTATGTTTAAGAGATCTTGGTATGCCAGACCAGTGAGGTCGTGTCTGCCGGCAGACTGCGGGGAGGAGATTGCCCCTAGGTCTGCCAAGAACCACATAATTAAATACCTGGTGCTTCACTTAAGAACAGGCTGAGAGTTAGGTAACTAGCGCCCAGAGGGAGCCTAGAACCCCCTTCACACTTTCCTCTCCCTGGTAATAACCACTACCCCTTCATGAGGATCCAAGCTCCTTACCAGGGCTCCTGTGCTGCTGATAAAATCACTGTCTATGAGTAAAAGAAAGAAGAGAGTCTCCGGCTCTTGTAAGTAGAGTCATGTTTTCCTCTGGAGAGTCCACTATATGTTAGTGTGGCTCCTCAGCTCTCCTTGAAGACTCACCGTCTAAGAGAGTGGACCAAACACCTACACTGTTACTCTGCGTCTACATGAATAAAACATTTGTGTAACACTTGGGTATCTTTATTGTGGACACTTATCGCCAGCCAGCGGCTTCCTCAATCCAATATTGAGAAAAAAACCCGTATTACATTGATAAAGACACTGGTGAGTGAAACGTTTCCACACGTTTCTCATTCATTTACTAGTCGGCTTTTTAAACCACGACAGCATTAATACTCTGTCTCATGAGGAACCAACTTGTTATACAGCTTGAGTGTCCAGTACCACAAATATTTTCTTACAATAGATAAAAGCAATGTTGCAAAAACAGGCACAAAATATAAGTGACTTAACGTGAAAAGTAAGCATTAATAAGTCTCCAGAAATAGAACATTCTCAAAACAGAGAAGGTTCTAATTCTCAAGGAGAGTTCACAGCATTTGTAAGAGGATGCTCCTTCTTAAGGAGAGTGTCCAGAGGAGTTTCACCTGGCCATCCTCGAGGGAGCCCATGCCCCTTTGCAAGCTCCCCTTACCACTTTGAAGTCCCTCCTCCTCCCCTTAACGAAACTTGACGCAGGACCCTCTGCTCCCTAAGGCCAAGTTTGTTGTGAATGACTCCAAACACACCCTTGAGAGGGTGAAGGTGAGGAGGTGAAGTGTGAGGAGGAGCAGGAAGACGAGGAGGAAGAGGAGGAGTCAACTGTCCTCCCCTACACGTACATACACACACACAAGAATGTTACATACTATAATTCTTCCTTACAAAATATTCTTTGTCATCGAGATGCTGCACCATCCCATGAGATGACAGTGGTGATCAGGTCTCCCATGACAGTGGTGACCACGCCTCCCATGAGATGACAGTGGTGATCACGTCTCCCATGACAGTGGTGACCACGTCTCCCATGACAGTGGTGATCACGTCTCCCATGAGATGACAGTGGTGATCACGTCTCCCATGACAGTGGTGACCACGTCTCCCATGACAGTGGTGACCACGTCTCCCATGACAGTGGTGACCACGTCTCCCATGACAGTGGTGACCACGTCTCCCATGAGATGACAGTGGTGATCACGTCTCCCATGACAGTGGTGATCACGTCTCCCAAGACAGTGGTGACCACGTCTCCCATGACAGTGGTGACCACGTCTCCCATGACAGTGGTGACCACGTCTCCCATGACAGTGGTGACCACGTCTCCCATGACAGTGGTGACCACGTCTCCCATGACAATGGTGACCACGTCTCCCATGACAGTGGTGAACACGTCTCCCATGACAGTGGTGAACACGTCTCCCATGACAGTGGTGACCACGTCTCCCATGACAGTGGTGACCACGTCTCCCATGAGATGACAGTGGTGATCACGTCTCCCATGACAGTGGTGACCACGTCTCCCATGAGATGACAGTGGTGATCACGTCTCCCATGACAGTGGTGACCACGCCTCCCATGAGATGACAGTGGTGATCACGTCTCCCATGACAGTGGTGACCACGTCTCCCATGAGATGACAGTGGTGATCACGTCTCCCATGACAGTGGTGACCACGTCTCCCATGATATGACTGGTGACCACGTCCCCCATACGATGACAGTGGTGATCACGTCTCCCATGACAGTGGTGACCACGCCTCCCATGAGATGACAGTGGTGATCACGTCTCCCATGACAGTGGTGACCATGCCTCCCATGAGATGACAGTGGTGACCACGTCTCCCATGACAGTGGTGACCACGTCTCCCATGAGATGACAGTGGTGATCACGTCTCCCATGACAGTGGTGACACGTTCCCATGAGATGACAGTGGTGATCACGTCTCCCATGACAGTGGTGACCACGTCTCCCATGAGATGACAGTGGTGATCACGTCTCCCATGACAGTGGTGACCACGTCTCCCATGAGATGACAGTGGAGATCACGTCTCCCATGACAGTGGTGACCACGCCTCCCATGAGATGACAGTGGTGATCAAGTCTCCCATGACAGTGGTGACCACGTCTCCCATGAGATGACAGTGGTGACCACGTCTCCCATGACAGTGGTGACCACGTCTCCCATGAGATGACAGTGGTGACCACGTCTCCCATGACAGTGGTGACCACGTCTCCCATGAGATGACAGTGGTGATCACGTCTCCCATGACAGTGGTGACCACGTCTCCCGATGACAGTGGTGACACGTCTCCCATGAGATGACAGTGGTGACACGTCTCCCATGAATGACAGTGGTGACCACGTCTCCCATGACAGTGGTGACCACGTCTCCCATGACAGTGGTGACACGTCTCCCATGAGTGACAGTGGTGATCACGTCTCCCATGACAGTGGTGACCACGTCTCCCATGAGATGACAGTGGTGATCACGTCTCCCATGACAGTGGTGACCACGTCTCCCATGAGATGACAGTGGTGATCACGTCTCCCATGACAGTGGTGACCACGTCTCCATGAGATGACAGTGGTGATCACGTCTCCCTGACAGTGGTGACCAGTCTCCCATGAATGACAGTGGTGACCACGTCTCCCATGACAGTGGTGACCACGTCTCCCATGAACAGTGGTGACCACGTCTCCCAGAGTGACAGTGGTGACCACGTCTCCCATGAGATGACAGTGGTGACCACGTCTCCCATGACAGTGGTGACCACGTCTCCCATGACAGTGGTGACCACGTCTCCCATGACAGTGGTGACCACGTCTCCCATGACAGTGGTGACCACGTCTCCCATGACAGTGGTGACCACGTCTCCCATGACAGTGGTGACAGTCTCCTGACAGTGGTGACCCCCATGAGATGACAGTGGTGACCACGTCTCCCATGAGATGACAGTGGTGACCACGTCTCCCATGAGATGACAGTGGTGACCACGTCTCTCATGACAGTGGTGACCACGTCTCCCATGAGATGACAGTGGTGACCACGTCTCCCATGAGATGACAGTGGTGACCACGTCTCCCATGACAGTGGTGACCACGTCTCCCATGAGATGACAGTGGTGACCACGTCTCCGAAGAGTTGACGGTGGTGACTACGTTTTTCAAGATACCTGATACCTGGAGGTATCCGCATACTTGAGTGGTGTATCCAGTAAGCATCCATTACACCTGGAAGTATTCGCATACTTGAGTATCCATTACATTGTTTACACCTGGAGGTATCCGCATACTTGAGTGGTGTATCCAGTAAGCATCCATTACTTTGTTTACACCTGGAGGTATCCGCATACTTGAGTGGTGTATCCAGTAAGCATCCATTACATTGTTTACACCTGGAGGTATCCGCATACTTGAGTGGTGTATCCAGTAAGCATCCATTACATTGTTTACACCTGGAGGTATACGCATACTTGAGTGGTGTATCCAGTAAGCATCCATTACATTGTTTACACCTGGAGGTATCCGCATACTTGAGTGGTGTATCCAGTAAGCATCCATTACATTGTTTACACCTGGAGGTATACGCATACTTGAGTGGTGTATCCAGTAAGCATCCATTACATTGTTTACACCTGGAGGTATCCGCATACTTGAGTGGTGTATCCAGTAAGCATCCATTACTTTGTTTACACCTGGAGGTATCCGCATACTTGAGTGGTGTATCCAGTAAGCATCCATTACATTGTTTACACCTGGAGGTATCCGCATACTTGAGTGGTGTATCCAGTAAGCATCCATTACATTGTTTACACCTGGAGGTATACGCATACTTGAGTGGTGTATCCAGTAAGCATCCAATACATTGTTTACACCTGGAGATATCCGCATACTTGAGTGGTGTATCCAGTAAGCATCCATTACATTGTTTACACCTGGAGGTATACGCATACTTGAGTGGTGTATCCAGTAAGCATCCATTACATTGTTTACACCTGGAGGTATACGCATACTTGAGTGGTGTATCCAATAAGCATCCATTATATTGTTTACACCTGGAGGTATACGCATACTTGAGTGGTGTATCCAGTAAGCATCCATTACTTTATTTACACCTGGAGGTATCCGTTTTGTTTTTGTTTTTATTTCTCCTATTTTGACTTGAAAGTCCTCTCCGTTTTATCGCAGGACTTCATTATATTTTATCTTCAGCTTCCTACCTGGCCTCCAATTTCTATCTAAACACACAAAGGGATTTTTTCCACAGTATTCCGGGCAGTTGTATATTTATACAACTACAGAGGACTGCTTCTATATTTATACAGCTACAGAGGACTGCTTCTATGTTTATACAACTACAGAGGACTGCTTCTATATTTATACAACTACAGAGGACTGCTTCTATATTTATACAGCTACAGAGGACTGCTTCTATGTTTATACAGCTACAGAGGACTGCTTCTATATTTATACAGCTACAGAGGACTGCTTCTATATTTATACAGCTACAGAGGACTGCTTCTATGTTTATACAACTACAGAGGACTGCTTCTATGTTTATACAGCTACAGAGGACTGCTTCTATATTTATACAGCTACAGAGGACTGCTTCTATGTTTATACAGCTACAGAGGACTGCTTCTATGTTTATACAGCTACAGAGGACTGCTTCTATGTTTATACAGCTACAGAGGACTGCTTTATGTTTATACAGCTACAGAGGACTGCTTCTATGTTTATACAGCTACAGAGGACTGCTTCTATGTTTATACAGCTACAGAGGACTGCTTCTATGTTTATACAGCTACAGAGGACTGCTTCTATGTTTATACAGCTACAGAGGACTGCTTCTATGTTTATACAGCTACAGAGGACTGCTTCTATGTTTATACAGCTACAGAGGACTGCTTCTATGTTTATACAGCTACAGAGGACTGCTTCTATGTTTATACAGCTACAGAGGACTGCTTCTATGTTTATACAGCTCAGAGGACTGCTTCTATGTTTATACAGCTACAGAGGACTGCTTCTATGTTTATACAGCTACAGAGGACTGCTTCTATGTTTATACAGCTACAGAGGACTGCTTCTATATTTATACAGCTACAGAGGACTGCTTCTATATTTATACAGCTACAGAGGACTGCTTCTATTTATACAGCTACAGAGGACTGCTTCTATTTTATACAGCTACAGAGGACTGCTTCTATATTTATACAGCTACAGAGGACTGCTTCTATATTTATACAGCTACAGAGGACTGCTTCTATATTTATACAGCTACAGAGGACTGCTTCTATGTTTATACAGCTACAGAGGACTGCTTCTATGTTTATACAGCTACAGAGGACTGCTTCTATATTTATACAGCTACAGAGGACTGCTTCTATGTTTATACAGCTACAGAGGACTGCTTCTATGTTTATACAGCTACAGAGGACTGCTTCTATATTTATACAGCTACAGAGGACTGCTTCTATGTTTATACAGCTACAGAGGACTGCTTCTATGTTTATACAGCTACAGAGGACTGCTTCTATGTTTATACAGCTACAGAGGACTGCTTCTATGTTTATACAGCTACAGAGGACTGCTTCTATATTTATCCGTCTTGTGTTGCGTATTTTTCGCCTATTTTCCCACACAATTTCAGGCTCACATACTTGTTTTCATCTTTCATGGTAGTTATTTTTTTACTGGAATGGGTATAACTATCTATTTCCAAATTCCTATTTAAGACAATAGATAATGGAAAAAAAAATCTACTCGAAACAAGTTGAGCATATGAGTGTATCTGCAGGAAGACCTGAGTGGATTAAACAAGTGGATTAAGAGATGGATAATGGAACTTAATGTGGATAAATATCATGTAAAAAAAAGTGCTTCTCGACTTACGATGGTGTTACGTTCCAGTGAACCATCGTAAATCGAAAATATCGTAAGTTAAATAATATGAGTATAATATGATAAATAAATAAATAAATACATATATACGAAAAAGAAAGAAAGAGATTGTCACTGGAAAATCAAAGAAACCCCACAGTCAGAAACTATAGCCAGCTTTAAAATAAGCTTTGGAAATATGTATATATATATATATATATATATATATATATATATATATATATATATATATATATATATATATATATATATATATATATATATATATATATATATATATATATATATGCAAAAGATCACAGTAAACAGGTGATATCAAAATATGCAAGACAACCACTATGAAAAAATAGAGGAATTCCAAGCGCTTTCGTGACTACTCACATTATCAAGGAACTATAAAAGGAAACGTGAGAAGAAGCCTTATAAAGAGGCAGAATACACCTCACAGTCACATCACACTAACAAAGACTACACCTCACAGTCACATCACACTAACAAAGACAACACCTCACAGTAGCGTAACATCTCACGACTCTGTGAAGAGGAACATAAGAAAGGACCTGAAACTCTTCCCAAGAATTAAGATTAGTCCAATTTATCATTAAATTCTTCCCAAATTTTATTAATTATAAATGAATCCAATTTATATAAACCAAAAGAAATATTCATATTATTTTCAAAACTGCTTTTAATGAAACATGATTCTATTATATTTCTCTCAACCATGAACTTGCTTGATACAACCTTCTCAGCATTTTGAAAATCAATTGGATGGTTAAAATCTCTCACATGAATAAATAGAGCATTAGAATCTTGTCCAGTTCTAATGCTATATTTATGTTGTTTTAATCTTAGTTCAAGACTTTTTCCGGTTTGACCATAATAAACTTTATCGCATATTTTACAGGGAATCTTATAGACACATCCGTCAGCATTTTGGGGGGAATTTTTTATCAAAAGTCTTTTTACTGTATCAAGATTTTTAAATACAACTTTGATATTAAAATTCTTAAGAAAGGAAGGCATAAGAACATAAGAACATAAGAAAGGAGGAACACTGCAGCAGGCCCGTTGGCCCATACTAGGCAGGTCCTTCACAATCCGTCCCACTAACAGAATATTTGCTCAACCCAATTTTCAATGCTACCCAAGAAATAAGCTTTGACAATTCTACCCACTCATGCGCGAGTCCCACTCAAATCCAACCCCTCTCACTCATGAATTTATCCAACCTAAATTTGAAACTACCCAAGGTCCTAGCTTCAATAACCCTACTAGGCAGACTGTTCCACTCATCAACTACCCTATTTCCAAACCAATACTTTCCTATATCCTTTCTAAATCTAAACTTATCTAACTTGAATCCATTATTGCGGGTTAACATAAGAACATAAGAAAGGAGGAACACTGCAGCAGGCCTGTTGGCCCATACTAGGCAGGTCCTTCACAATCCATCCCACTAACAGAATATTTGCTCAACCCAATTTTCAAAGCTACCCAAGAAATAAGCTTTGACAATTCTACCCACTCATGCGCGAGTCCCACTCAAATCCAACCCCTCTCACTCATGAATTTATCCAACCTAAATTTGAAACT
>WNWK01007529.1:40355-93068 GCA_009830355.1 Cherax destructor | reverse complement strand
CCTTTGTTTCGAAAACCCATTGGACTTTTTTTTTTTTTTTTTTTTTTTTTTTTTTAAAAAAAAAAAAAACGTTTTTTCGAAATCCGGTGTTAATATTATAGCGAAACTTAAGTTTGTTTTTTGCCCGGAACAAAAAATTTGTTGAGTACTTTAACCGGAACTTAACAATTGAAGTTCCTAGTACATTCGTTGAAACAAACGAAAGCCGAAGTTTAGACTGTCAGGTGAGGGAAAAGTCATAGAGCACTTTCAGAGAACATCAACAGGGCCAAATTTATTTTTAATAGCGATTAAGTCTCCTTGAGCTACCACACTCAAATACAAAATTTTTATTGGCTTAGGGGAATACTTTCCGTTGGAGTATAAAGCGTTTTATCGTAAGGAATTCCAATTTAAAAAAAAAGAACATTCCAAACACTAATTCTTAGAGGGCCAGTTAAAAGGAAAGAATGTCATCATTCTGTGGCATAAACAAACAGTGAGATTATCCCCGGCCTGACATGAGGCTGTCATGTTAGATGTTTCGCCTGTTGGAATCCTGGTGAACATTATTCATAGCAAACATCATATAATGATGGCGTAGGCAAGCATTAACTAAGCATTAATTAGAATATTGATAGAGGGGACTGAGCACACCTCCGTGTTCCTAATTAGTTCTTTAGTTATCTTCTTATGCCCCTAACAGCACAGAAGCTTTCTGTTGGAGGTAGTGACCATTGGAGAACCATTCAAATCCATTCTGGCAGTTCCACTAATGTCATCGTTTGGCAACATCAAAAGCAGTTTGAAAAGGAGCTTGAGCTTCAGGTGGACGGTGGGTATGCATTGGCAGTCTTCCAGATCCATGCAGCAGGGACAATTTTATTCTGTACATGAAGTTAAGAACAGTAATACCAGATGGTTTTATGACGGTAATTTATTTACTAAGTATAGTCGGTAAGAGTTCCAGGTTTCAGAGGGGTCTTCGTATTCTAATACATGCTCACAAGTTTACAAATTTAAATAGATGACCAAAAAGGGTTGATTCAGGGACTGTATTTGGAGGAACTGATTCATAGGAATATATATTACAATCATCACAGTGTCATTGTTCTATACAGAGATCATGTTGATAAGGTAAAATTATTTAAAATTTTACATGTAAAGTTAGCTAAAAAAAATAAAAAATCATTCTCCTCCCTTTCTGTCACTACTAATTCATTAGGTACCTTGATGCTCTCTTCTGAACTGGTCATGCTATGACTGGTCTTGACATGTTGCAGGCAGTCCTGTTCTATCTCCTTATTGCTGTACAATAAAAGGCGTTTAAGCTCGCCACTGACTGTGGTGAACGAAAAGTTGTGCTCCTCCCCTAGTACTATGACTGCTTTGTTCCAGCCTTGACAAAATTGGCAGCAAAGATATTCTGACACTTTTTTGTTCAGCAATTCTTATAAACTGATTTAACTTAAGTTATTTTACTTTCTGTCTCAACCATTCACAATCCATATGTGTAATTCATCGCCTACTGTTCTCTTGACCCAGGATCCAGGATAACTTACCATTTTGTTCTGGGTGATTTGAGCTTATCTTTCAGTTTTTTTTGTCAAGGCAGAGTACCATGAAGAGTCGAAACTAGTCCATATGACATTGTATAAGGGCTAGACATAGGTCCTGCGAGCCTCAGTAGGTAGACACTGTGCTTGTCTGTAGAGGAACTTCAGTCTGGCATTCGTTTCTTACTACACTGTTCCCTATCATTCTCCTGACATGCATGGGTCAAAGGGATTCCCAGATATTTTACTGAGGAAACTGAAGTGATGGATTCCCATTACACCGGACATTAAAATTATTTACCCTCTCAGTTTATATTTCGTGCCAAAGAGTATCTTCTGTTTTCCTAGATGTAACGATAGTTTGTTGTCTACTAACCATTTGCTGCAGGACTCCAGTTCCATGTTAAACATTAGCTATATCTTGTGGGTCTTTACCTGACACTAACAGAGCACTGTCATCTGCATACAGTAGGAGTTTGCACTTGACACTGATGGGAAAGCCAGGAATAACCTTTTGTGGTGTTCCTCTGTAGCAGTCTAAGGCATCCACTGGCCGCGGTCACTGCGTCTCGCATCTGACGTTAGTTTGTTAGTTTGATATCTTTATTATATCCTCAAGTACCCATCCTGTAAGGTAGTCAAAGATTACAGAGGTAGATAATGGGTCCAGGGACTGGACCTCAAAGTTTGATAGCTGAGCAAGTTACAAAGGTAATGAACTCAGATGGTCACACCATGACAAGTTACAAAGGTATTTGCAGATTACAGAGGTATATATATAGGGTCCAGAGACTGGGCCCAAAGTTGATAGCTGAACAAGGTACAATGGTAATTAATTCACTAGTTACAAGGTAATGAATCATGTAAGTAAATTTACTTACGTCTGTACATGGTTGCAGCACTCATGAACAAATTATAAAGCCACAACCGTAAATATTATTGGTGCAAATTTTAATGTTAAATGCTACACACACACATATACATATACACACATGCTTGTTAGGCATGTATATACATACACACATACACATACACACATGTACATACACACACACACACACACACACGTGTCAATGCTTTTTATTTACAGGAGCAGTCAGGTGTTTTTCCAGAATGGTCTGTAATATACCACCGTGGAGAAATACTTTGACATATCTTGAATACTTAGAATGAGTAGTCTCTGAATTCATTAATTTTATCGCACTGCATATACGACGCAGGGTGTGACAATAATCCAACTGGCAAAAGTTTACATCTTGTTTGTCTGTTCGGTGGTGGTGATTTAAACCTGCCGAAGACATTGCAACCCAGCCGGAGGCGGGCGGTAGTGAAGATCCAAGAGTCTGCTTATTTTTGTTGGATGCACCATAGACATGTGGGCCTCCTGCATGATGCCAGAATGATGATAGATGGACTGACTGCGTTTGTCTCTAGAGTCTTAAGTCAATAAAATTCAGTTGAAGTTCTTTTTCGTATTACGTTCTCAAACTGCTAACTGACAAGCCAAGATTGTAATCTATCCTCTTTGAAAGCATAAAACTTAGCCAATTTTATCAGTTCTATCATGCATCTGAAGACTCACGTGAGATGGAATCCACAGCATGCACTCTGACTACCATCCAGAATCCTACCATACCCAAAGCCTGGCTTGACATCTACATGCCAGTTGCTACTCTGATGAGCTTTATTATCATGGATGACAGAGAATCATTGTCTGAGAAGTTAACTCAGATACATGGACGCATTTGAGCGCAAGGAGTATGGCAAACAGTTCTGTCTGAAGGGTAGAGGCCCAGTTATTGATGCGTGCTCCAATTTCTTTAAGAGAGCCATCACTCTGTATGACAACAGCAGCACTACCAGCTGCACCAGTGGATTGGTGAACAGAACCATCAACGTAAATAATTTGTGAGAGAGTGTGCTGTTTGGCTAAATTATCAATACAGTTTAAGGCATCATGTTTGGCTTCAAGGCGAAGCTTTGGTTGTGATTTAAGAAGTAGTTTGGGGGGAAATGGAGGGATGGTAGTTTGGAATGGGGTAATATTCCATGGAGCGGAGAAGTGCCACTGTTGCCTTACTTGCCACAGATCATGTATCTGATTCATGCGGAGGTCGGTTCCAGTATTTTCGATCCATCTGGAGGGATGTTCACCAGTGCTGAGGAAAGTTTGGAGGGCTTCTGTGCATGGGTTTGAATGGGCTTGCCTGAGCATATTAACCCCAATTAGGATATTTCTTTCAGTAACACGATCTCTGATGCTTGGAATATCAAGTTCTTTCTGCATATTTAAAATTTTGGCAGTACGAGGGCATCCTAAAATGATCCTCATTGCTTCGTTCTGCAGTTTTTCCAACCCTCCAAGCTTCCAGTCAGACACAAGAGCAAGTAGTGGGGCAGCATAATCAACTAATGATCTAATATAAGCAAGATACATCATTTTCACAATTTTAACATTAGCACCATACCTGGGGTGAAACCCTGCCACAACTCTAAGTGCTCTCAGCCTTTCTTTGTATTGACGACAAAGTCTCGTTACAACAGGTCCAAGTAGTGGGACCTCAAAGCCTAGATACCTGTATCTGTTTACATATTCTAAAAGAGACCCATCATGCAACTGGATCTGGCGAACTGTGCCTCTCTGTCGAGGAGGACGCCTATTGAGTATCTTTGTTTTATCAGTAGAGATTATCAACCCCAGGTCTTGACACGAGGCTAGTACATGGTTAAGGATGTTTTGGGTGTTGGAGAATCCGGTGGTGTGAATCATTATATCATCAGCAAAACTGATCATATAATGATGGGGCTGGCTAGGCATAGCATTAAGTAAGGCATTAATTAGAATATTGAATAGAGTGGGACTGAGCACACCTCCCTGTGGGGTTCCTAATTCAAAGTCTTTAGTTATACTTCTATGCCCCTGGAACAACACAGAAGACTTTCTGTTGGACAGGTAGCCTTTAATCCAGCGGAGAAGCCATCCTCCAACATCCATTCTGGCAAGTTCACTAATGATTACATGTCTGTTGGCAACATCAAAAGCAGATTTAAGGTCAAGGAAGGTAGTGTATGAGCTGTCAGTGTGCAGAGTGAGAAAGGTGGCTATGCATTGGTGCACACTCCTTCCATGCATGAAACCATGCAACTCTCTA
This sequence comes from Cherax destructor, assembly GCA_009830355.1. Lineage (NCBI taxonomy): Eukaryota > Metazoa > Arthropoda > Malacostraca > Decapoda > Parastacidae > Cherax > Cherax destructor. The sequence continues at coordinate 88,381 of WNWK01007529.1, read as the reverse complement.
CACATATGCTGCTATGTATGATAATCTATGTAAATGTATTTGTGTATACCTGAATAAACTTACTTAATCATTGGTTTACTTTTAGCCAACTCCATTTTTCCGCCCCACCGCCCACAGGATGGGTATGGGGTGCATAATAAAGATATCAAACTAACAAAACTAAAACCGCTCAGCGGTCAATTATCTTAACGGTTTTTGTGGGAAGCCGGTTACTATACTTAGGTGGGGGTGCATCCCACTCTGCTGGTACTTGGCAAGGGGGTCCACAAGATCTTAGTAGAAACTTTAAGTTTCAATTTCTATATATAAAAGAACTTTTGTTCTTTTTCCTTCATGGCCCAGCTTTGTGCAACAAATCTTCCCTGAAAATCGAGAAGTCCTGCACGATACAGCGTAAGCTGTCAGTGGTCCTGTTAAACCCAACAAACAATAAATTAGTGATTTTTTTAATCTTATCAGTCCTTACAAGTCTACAATAAATTAACAATAAAGCTTCAGCTTTAGCGGGCGTGAACAACCACAACAACACTTAAGGTAACTTTTCTTTGTTGCAGGAGTTGAAGCTGTACTGTAATGTATCCACCCAGGATAACCCAGGGTAGGGAGAGTTATTCACCCAGGATAACCCAGGGTAGGGAGAGTTATTCACCCAGGATAACCCAGGGTAGGGAGAGTTATTCACCCAGGATAACCCAGGGTAGGGAGAGTTATTCACCCAGGATAACACAGGGTAGGGAGAGTTATTCACCCAGGATAACACAGGGTAGGGAGAGTTATTCACCCAGGATAACACAGGGTAGGGAGAGTTAGCCACCCAGGATAACCAAGGGTAGGGAGAGTTATGCACCCAGGATAACCCAGGGTAGGGAGAGTTATCCACCCAGGGTAGGGAGAGTTATCCACCCAGGGTAGGGAGAGTTATCCACCCAGGGTAGGGAGAGTTATCCACCCAGGGTAGGGAGAGTTATCCACCCAGGGTAGGGAGAGTTATCCACCCAGGATAACCCAGGGTAGGGAGAGTTATGCACCCAGGATAACCCAGGGTAGGGAGAGTTATGCACCCAGGATAACCCAGGGTAGGGAGAGTTAGCCACCCAGGATAACCCAGGGTAGGAGAGTTATGCACCCAGGATAACCCAGGGTAGGAGAGTTATGCACCCAGGATAACCCAGGGTAGGGAGAGTTATCCACCCAGGGTAGGGAGAGTTATCCACCCAGGGTAGGAGAGTTATCCACCCAGGATAACCCAGGGTAGGGAGAGTTATCCACCCAGGATAACCCAGGGTAGGGAGAGTTATCCACCCAGGATAACCCAGGGTAGGGAGAGTTATCCACCCAGGATAACCCAGGTTAGGGAGTTATCCACCCAGGACAACCCAGGGTAGGGAAAGTTAGCCACCCAGGATAACCCAGGGTAGGGAGAGTTATCCACCCAGGATAACCCAGGGTAGGGAGGGTTATACACCCAGAGTAGGGAGAGTTATCCACCCAGGGTAGGGAGAGTTATCCACCCAGGATAACCCAGGGTAGGGAGTTATCCACCCAGGACAACCCAGGGTATGGAAAGTTAGCCACTCAGGATAACCCAGGGTAGGGAGAGTTATCCACCCAGAATAACCCAGGGTAGGGAGAGTTATCCACCCAGGATAACCCAGGGTAGGGAGAGTTATCCACCTAGGATAACCCAGGGTAGCGAGGGTTAGACACCCAGGATAACCCATATTTTATTCATTCTAGAGTATATATCATGTTTCTATGTTATTAATATTGTTTATTGTATCATATTAGATGAATATTGCTATATAAATAAGCCATAATAATAATAATAATAATAATACCTGGAGTCTACCTGGAGAGAATTCCAGGGGTCAACGCCCCGGTCTGTGACCAGGCCTCCTGTTGGACCAGAGCCTGATCAACCAGGCTGTTACTGCTGGCCGCACGCAGTCCAACGTACGAACCACAGCCCGGCTGATCAGGTACCGACTTGAGGTGCCTGTCCAGTGCCTGCTTGAAGACAGCCAGGGGCTTGTTGGTAATCCCCCTGATGTATGCTGGGAGGCAGTTGAACAATCTTGGGCCCCTCACACTTATTGTGTTGTCTCTCAACGTGCTAGTGGCACCCCTGCTCTTCATTGGGGGGATGTTACATCGCCTGCCGAGTCTTTTGCTTTCGTACGGAGTGATTTTTGTGTGCAAGTTTGGTACTAAGCCCTCGAGAATTTTCCATGTGTATATAATAATGTATCTCTCCCGCCTGCGTTCTAGAGAGTACAGGTTTAGGAACTTCAAGCATTCCCAGTAGTTGAGGTGGTTTATCGCACTTATGCGTGCGGTAAGGTTCTCTGCACATTTTCAAGGTCAGCAATTTCACCTGCCTTGAAAGGTGCAGTTAGTGTGCAGCAATATTCCAACCTAGATAGAACAAGCGATCTGTAAAGTGTCAACATGGGCTTGGCATCCCTGGTTTTGAAGGTTCTCATTATCCATCCTGTCATTTTTCGAGCAGATGCAATTGCTACTTTGTTATGGTCCTTGAAGGTGAGATCCTCTGACACGATCACTCCCAGGTCTTTGACATTAGTTTTTCGCTCTATTGTGTGATTGGAATTAGTTTTGTACTCCGATGAGATTTTAATTTCTTCACGTTTTCCGTATCTGAGTAATTGAAATTTCTCATCATTGAACTTCATATTCTTTTCTGCAGCCCATTTAAAGATTTGGTTTATGTCTGCTTGGAGTCTTGCAGTGTCTTCAACGGTGGACACTGTCATACAGATTCGGGTGTCATCTGCAAAGGAAGGCACAGCACTGTGGCTTATATCCCTGTCAATGTCTGATATGAGGATGAGGAATTGGATGGGAGCAAGTACTGTGCCTTGTGGAACAGAGCTTTTCACAGTAGCTGCCTCAGACTTTACTCTGTTGACTACTACTCTTTGTGTTCTATGTGTTAGGAAATTATAGATCCATCTACCAACTTTTCCTGTTATTCCTTTATCACGCATTTTGTGTGCTATTACACCATGGTCACACTTGTCAAAGGCTATTGCAAAATCTGTGTATATAACATCTGCATTCTGTTTATCTTCTAGAGCATCCAGGACCTTGTCGTAGTGGTCCAGTAGTTGGGACAGACAGGAGCGGCCTGCTCTAAACCCATGTTGTCCTGGGTTGTGCAATTGATGGGTATCAAGATGGGTGGCGATCTTGCTTCTTAGAACCCTTTCAAAGATTTTTATGATATGGGACGTTAGCGCAATTGGTCTGTAGTTCTTTGCTATTGCTTTACTGCCCCCTTTTTGGAGCGGGCTATGTCTGTTGTTTTTAGTAGCTGCGGGACGATCCCAGTGTCCATGCTCCCTCTCCATAGGATGTTAAAAGCATGTGATAGGGGCTTCTTGCAGTTCTTGATGAACACTGAGTTCCATGAGTCTGGGCCTGGAGCGGAGTGCATGGGCATGTCATTTATTGCCTTTTCGAAGTCATTTGGCGTCGTGATGATGTCAGAAAGGCATGCGTCTGTCAAGTTCTGTGGCACTCTCATAAAAAAATCATTTAGGTTTTCGATTTTCAGTCTGGTTAGTGGCTCGCAAAAGACTGAGTCATACTGGGATTTAAGTAACTCACTCATTTCCTTGCTGTCATCTGTGTAGGACCCATCCGGTTTAAGTAGGGGCCCAATACTGGTTGTTGTTCTCTACTTTGATTTTGCATAGGAAAAGAAATACTTAGGGTTTCTTTCAATTTTATTTATGGCTCTTAGTTCTTCCCGTGTCTCTTGATTCCTATAAGATTCCTTTAGTTTTAATTCGATGTTTGCTATTTCTCTGACTAGTGTCTCCCTACGTATTTCAGAGATATTGGCCTCCTGTAGCCGCTCCGTTATTCTGTGCCTTCGCCTGTATAGGGAGCGCCTCTCTCTTTCTAGTTTGCATCTTCTCCTCCTTTTCCTTAAGGGAATTTGCCTTGAGCAAACCTCAAGTACCACAGAGTTAATTTGTTCTAGACATAGGTTGGGATCCGTGATGCTTAGGCAATCTTCCCAGTTTATATCATTTAGGACTTGGTTTACTTGGTCCCACCTTATGTTTTTGTTATTGAAATTGAATTTGGAGAAAGCTCCCTCACGGCTGATCACATTTTGTTGATCTGGGGCTCCCCGCATGCATGTCTGGACCTCTATTATGTTGTGATCTGAGTACAGTGGTACCTCGACTTACGATGGTCCCCAAACTCACCCTTTTATGTAAGTTTATTTTTTTAAATGCTTTTGTAAGTGTAATTTTGGGGGTCTAAAAGGACTAGTCTATTTTACAACATTTCTTAAGGAGATAAATTCGTTTGGTAATGGCACTTGAACAGCATTCTGGAATGAAAAAATATCGTAAGTCGAGGTACCACTGTATATTGTTTTTGATATGATGACATTTCGTATCAGATCATCATTGTTGGTGAAGATGAGGTCCAGCATATTCTCTAATCTTGTGGGCTCTACTATTTGCTGGTTTAAGGTGAACTTGGTGCAGAGATTTAAAAGTTCATGCATGTGTGAATTTTCATCTGAGCTGCCTCCTGGTGTTATCTCTGCTACCACATTGTTTGCAATGTTCCTCCATTTTAGGTGCCTGAGGTTGAAATCCCCCAGTAGGAAGATGTTGGGGGCAGGAGCTGGAAGATTTTCCAGACAGTGGTCAATTTTCAGAAGCTGTTCCTGGAATTGTTGGGACGTTGCATCCGGGGGCTTGTAGACACCCACGATGACCAGGTTTTGATTCTCGACCTTTATTGCTAATACTTCAACTACATCATTTGAGGCATTTAGTAGTTCTGAACATATAAGTGACTCTGTGATATACAGGCCAACCCCCTTTTGCCTGTTCACTCTGTCACACCTGTATAGGTTGTAGCCCGGGATCCATATTTCATTGCCCAAAGTGATCTCTTATGTGGGTCTCTGTGAAAGCCGCAAACATAGCATTTGACTCTGTAAGCAGTCCACGAATGTAAGGTACCTTGTTGTTTGTTGCTGGCTTTAGACCCTGTATATTAGCAAAGATGAATGTAGTTGGATTGGTGGTATTGGTGGTATGGGGGGGGTCTTTTTTTCCTGGCTCTAATATCTGTTGTAATGGAGTGGAGGCCACTGACTGTGATTCCACTCCTGAATTGATTGCAGTTGGTGTACAATTTCTGTCATTTCCTGCCAGCTTTTTTTCCTTCCTGGCACTAAAAAACCTCTCTCTCCGGAGTGGCTGTGGCTACCCTGATTTTGCAATGGTCTGGATGTTCTGTGTCGCCTCATACCCTTTAGGTGGTATGCCTGGCAATATAAGTTATAGCACTGTCTTTCCTGAATTGATGTGTGGCACATTTCAGGGTGGAAAAACTTACAGGACGGGAGGTTGCATTTGCCTGTTTTCATATGGGAACTGCATTTTCTGGGGTGATCATAATTGCATGTCCCATCTGATTTCCCAGATTTTCCATGCCTGCAGATACCAAGTACATAATATTCACATAGGCCTGGTTTCCGTTTGCCCTGGTTTTTTGTGACTGTGTTCCCCATTGGGAACACAGTTCCTGTCTCATGTCTGTCTTCGTTACTATTGCTAACAATGGAGCCTTCAACTGTTTCCGGTAATTTATCTTCAGTATTTCCCTGGGCATCCCCTTGTTTACTATCTACTGTGGTATTGCTAGTTTGTACCACTGTTTTGTGTGTGTCCTTGTCTACACCTGTTTCCCCTTCATTTATTTCACTAGAGCTACTGTCCCTCTTCAGGTCACCATCATTTATTTCTCCATTCTTAAATATATTTGGTATCATTTCAACATCTGTACCAGGGGCGGTAGCACCATCTGGCCCTGATTTTTTACTGTCCCAACTGTTATAGAAAGCTGTCATGTTTTTTATGAAGTCCGATTTGGTGTTGTCATCTTTTAATATCGATGTGGTTTTATTCCACAGTTCGGTCTCATTTGGACATACCCAAAAACACTTCCCTTGTTTAATATCTCGGGTGGTAGAGTCTTGAATGCCTACACAAGGGGCGTGGTAGCACTTTTGTTGGTTGCTTTACTGTATATTCTACTAATAGGTTCCCTGAAGTGGTGATCTGTCTATTTGTATCGTATCTATTTTATTTGCATGTGTAAGTGTTGGACAATCTTACCTCGTAAAAAGTTATTCTTACTGTTATTGTTTGGGTGTTTGATAAGGTCCCCTAAAACTCTGTCCGCTTATTGAATCCGGACTCGGATACCAGTTTTGAATCCAGTCAATGATTCCCTTATTTCTTGGAGAATCCTGTAGGGATTGTCTGGGTTACGCGAGACAGATCACTGGAAGATGATTAAACAGAGTAATAATAATGATCGGTATGGTACAAAAGTATAACTTGCGTGTTGGAGATAAAAACCAGTCCTTCTGGCAGCTCCTACTGTACGGCGGCCGTACCTCTGGCACCCTGGTTTACCTCTGGCACCCTGTTTACTTCTTGCACCCTGGTAAAACCTCACCCCGCTTTAACACCTGGGTTTCCGTGCACTTATGATTCACTCTACTGGGTTTAGATTTTGTTTTTGTTTTTTCCTACACCACAACACTGCTTTTTTTTCCTATGATGACTGGAAGATATACGGACTTATGTTAGTGAAATCGTTCACTGACAACTCACAGCTCGACACTGTTTATCGTATTTTTCAGCTGGACAAATTACGTATTTCCTCAGGATTGTGCCCCTTTTCGTATTTCATAAATTTTTATATCAATGTAATCACTAGGTTTTGGTCAGGTATACTAACAGTTTAAAATTATCAATACACAGACTTGCGTGGTAAGGACCCGGCGGCCGCTGGCAACTGATTTCAAACACGAAACTCGTTAGGCCTACACTTCCGCCTTTGTTTTCACTTAACATCTATTAACTTTGTATACTATGGCACCACTGATATATTCACTATACAGATCTATCTTCACCCTATTTTCAGGGAGACTTTCCTTCCTCTGACAAATAAACGTTCTGTTTTGTTATTTCACACGGCACTTAAGTTCCCCTCTGGCTTTATGGCACTATGTTCTGGCACACTAATTCCCTTGTTTTTGTCTCTGTATAACTGTTTTCTGCCTGGTTTGTTGCGAGCACTGGAGGGATGTACCTTATAAGATCATTGGCACAGTTCTAAGGTTCTAGCACGTAGAGGAGACTGCGAAAAACACGAAAAAACACGGAACAAGACGGACGCGTGTATAGGCTTCGGGTGCCTATAAACAGTAGACATGTAGACATGGTACAAAGATACAGTGTTGGGTTTACATGATACATAGGTATAAAAGAGATGTACATTAGTGTCATGATGATATTAGTGTCATGTTGAAGGACTATCTTGTCCTGCCTCCAAACAAGCTCTCCTGCCTCTCTCATATGCCAAAAAGAGTCTTTAATAAAGGTAAAACTGATTTAAATGCTCATTTATCCATTAAAATTAGTGCTTTATATTATTTCTTATTGTTTTCTGTATGTAAAACTATAGTATTTATTCTTTAAAAAAATGATTTTTTTTTAAATATTTTTGGGTGGAAACGGATTAATTGTATTTACATTATTTTTTATGGGAAATATTAGTTCGACTTTCGGCCAGTTTGATTTGAGGCTTAGCTCCTAGAAAGGATTACAGCCGAAACTCGGGGGTCCACTGTACATGTACAGTGGACCCTCGGTTAACGAAATTAATCCGGTCCAGGAGCTATTACTTAATCTGAATCTTTCGTAATCTGAAACCATATTTCCCATAAGAAATAATGTAAATACAATTAATTCGTTCCACAAAAAAATAATCACTCAAAAAAAAAAACAATAACATTTACTTACCTTTATTGAAGAGTTGCAGGCATCTGGAAGGTAGAGTTGCTGACAGGGGCAGGGTGTTAATGGTTGGAAGGGGAATCCCCCTCCAAAAGGACTTCAGGTAACAAGTCCCTCTCTGGGGTTACTTCCCTTCTTGGTCTTTTAATGCCACTAGGACCAGCTTGAGAGTCACTAGACCCCTGCCTGGTGAAGTAACTGTCCAGAGTCCTCTGTTTCTGGCGACTCTTCAACACTTTTCTGAAGTACAACATGGCTCTGTCACTGAAGTGGTTGCACAGAAGGCTCATTTCAACTTGCTCAGGGTGGTATCTTTCAACAAATGTCTGCAACTCATTCCACTTTGTACACATCTCCTTAAGCACTGAAGAAGGCACCTCCTTATCTCTCTCTCTCTCCTCCTGTGAAGCAATAACCTCAGCTGTGGTCTGTTGCTGTTCCAGATGAAGCTCTTGCAGCTCTTCAGTTGTTAGCTCTACCCTGTGCTCCTCCACCAACTCTTCCACATCCTCACCACTCACCTCCAACCCCAGGCTGTTCCCCAATTCCACAATATCTTCCACAACATGTTCCACAACAGGCACAGGGTCGTCAGGGTCAGGGTCAGCCTCAAATCCTTCAAAATCCCTCTCTTGGACACAATCCGGCCACAGTGGTCTCCAAACAGAGTTCAGAGTCCTGGAAGTCACTTCCTCCCAAGCCTTACCTATAAGGCCTATGCAATGTACGATATTGAGGTGTTCTTTCCAGAACTCTCTTAGGGTCAATTCAGAGTCACTGGTCATATTAAAGCACCTCTGAAACAGTGCTTTGGTGTACAGTTTCTTGAAGTTGGAAATGACCTGCTGGTCCATGGGCTGGATGAGAGGAGTGGTGTTAGGAGGCAAGAACTTCATTCTGATGAAATTTAAGTTGTCATGCAACAACTCTTGCAAGTTGTGAGGATGAGCAGAAGCAATGTCCAGTACCAGGAGGCACTTGAGTGGCAATTTCTTTTCCAGGAGGTATTTCTTCACACTAGTGCCAAACACTCTAGTCAACCATTCCTTGAAAATCTCTGTAGTGACCTATGCCTTGGTGTTAGCTTTCCAATGCACACACAATTTATTCTTGTCAACACTGTGTTTCCTGAAGGGTCTGGGATTTTCTGCGTGATGCACCAGTAAAGGCTTCACTTTAAAATCCCCACTAGCATTAGAACAAAACAAGAGAGTTAGCCTGTCTTTCATAGGCTTGTGTCCTGGCTGTGCCTTTTCCTCCTGAGTAATGTAGGTCCTGTTGGGCATTTTCTTCCAAAACAGGCCTGTTTCATCACAATTAAACACTTGTTGGGGGAGGAATTGTTCAGCCTCTACGAACCCCTTGAATTCCTGCACAAATTTTTCAGCTGCACGTTTGTCTGCGCTGGCTGCCTCACCATGCCTCACAACATTGTGTATGCCACTACGTTTCTTAAACTTCTCAAACCAGCCTTTGCTGGCTTTAAAATCACTCGCCTCACCACTGGTTCCAGGCATTGTCTTCACAAGATCTGCGTGCAACTTCCTTGCCTTTTCACAAATTATCGCCATAGAAATACTATCACCCGCTAACTGTTTTTCATTGATCCACACCAACAACAACTTCTCAACCTCATCCACTGTTTTCGATCTTTGTTTCATTAACAAATTAACCCCTTTTGTAACATTAGCTTCCTTGATCTCATTTCTCTTTGCCAGGATAGTGCCAATAGTAGATGGAGTTTTCTTGTACATCCTGGCAAGATCACTCAGATGTACACCACTCTCATATTTTTCTATGATTTCCTTCTTCAGTTCGATGGTGTTCCTCACTCTCTTTACCACAGGGGTGCCACTAGGAAGCTTCTTTGGACCCATGGTGACTTATTTCACAGTGACAATCACTAAACCACCAAAAAAGACACCAAATATATTGCGAATCTTTGAAAGAGCGCGCTAGGTAATGTTCTCTCAATGGTAAACATCGCTTCACTGGCGTCCTGCGCTTGCGCGGAACAGGCGGACACGTCTAATACCTTTCGCTAACCGAGGAATTTTTTGCTAACCGATTACGATAAAAGCTTTCGTTTTCCGAAGCTTTCGTTGACGGAACCTTTCGTTAACCGAGGGTCCACTGTAATTACAGTGGAACCCCGGTTTTCGTCCTTAACCCTTAAACTGTCAACACGTAGATATACGTTCACTCGCGTAGCTGACCGAATATTTTGAGAAAAAAATAAATTTTTCTTTTTCTTTAAAATGAAGAGTGCATTTTGTTTGTCATTCCCACATTTTGTAATACAGTGGTCCCTCTGTTTTCGTGCATCTCCAAACTCGAACATTTATGTAAGTGTATTTTCGTGAGTGCTGTTGCAAGTGTATTTTTGGGGGTCTGAAATAGACTAACCTATGTGACATTATTTCTTAAGGAAGTAAATTTGTTCGGTAATGGCACTTGAGCAGCATTCTGGAACGAATTTTCGGCGAAAACCGAGGGACCACTGTACTACACACACTGAGTGCACAGACCCATTCTCTAATCTCTAGGCAACTCAGGCTTATCGTGGCAAGGTTAAAAGCATTTGAAAAAAACGTAGATCTACGTTCGGTCAGCTACGCACATGAACGTATATCTACATGTGGACAGTTTAAGGGTTAATCCATTCCAGAAGGCCGGTTGAAATCCGAAATGGACAAAAAAACGAAGTGATACAGTGGACCCCCGGAAATCGGACATAATTCGTTCCAGAATGTTCTAGTGCCGTTACTGAATGAATTTGTTCCTATAAGGACAAATGTAAATTAAATTAGTCTGTTTCAGACCCTCAAAAATACACTTACAAAAGCACTTACAAAAATACACTTCATAATTGTTCGAGTTGGGAGCAGTACGATTTCCGGGTGTCCACTGTATTTCCCATAAGAAATAATGTAAATCCAATTAATCCGTTCCAGACACCCAAAAATATTAACAAAAAATACATTTTATAGAGAATAACTATAGTTTTACATACAGAAAACAATGAGAAATAAATATAAAGCACTAATGAAATGGATAAATGAACATAAAGTGGTTATTGTATGTATACTATAGTACACACTTACCTTGGAGGAGATGCTGGCAGAGGTTTAGGGTGGTGGAAGATAGTGCAGGGCGGTGTATGTTGTCAGTGACCCTATAAACCTCCAACAACATTGGAGGAGCTAGTTTTGTGTCATCCTTTTTTTATCGCTTATTCACTTAACTTACTTGTTACACTCTTAATGCTACACTTTATCGCTGGCTGGCGCTATAACCTTTATCGACTCCTGCTGCTTTAATATCATTCATATCATAGAATCATTGAATCACTGAAGAATTCTATTGTGTTTCTCACCTTCTTTATAAAAGGGCTGGCACTCTGAACTTTCTTTGGTCCCATGGTGGCTTATTTCGCAATCGCACTCAATAAACAGGCACCAAAAAAATGGATGAACGCAAACACGCCGAGTATTGTTCACTCAACGAGTGACAGAGGCAGACCAAGTCAGGTACTTGTGAGCGGCGGTGTCCTGAGTGGGCGGACACAACTGATACGGACGATTTCCGAGTGGATGTACGAAACCCGGAGTAAAAATTTGCCGAAAAAAGTGGTCTAAATCCAAATTGTACGATATTCGGACCGGACGAAAACCGGAGTTCCACTGTATATTTATTTACAGTGGACCCTCGCCATTCAAACTTAATCCGTTCCAGGAGCTTGTTCTTAACATGAAATGTTCGAAAGGCGATTTAATTTTTCCCATAAGAAATAATGGAAATACAATTAATCCGTTCCAGAAACCCAAAAATATTAAAAAATAATATATTTTAATAAAATTAAGCTTATACATAGACAAACACATTAAATACTACAGCTCTGTACTACTGAAAGTATTAGTAAATAAATGCAAGTATTTTTACTTACCTTTATTGAAGATTGTTGATGGCATATGGAAGAGAGGGAGGAGGAGTGAGGGAGGGGGGAGGGGTTATTGTTTGTAATGGGAATCCCCCTCCAAAGCGACTTCAGGTATCAAAGCCCTATCTGGGGTTACTTCTTTTCTTTGTCTTTTAATCCCACTAGGACCAGCTTGGGAGTCACTGGACACTTTAACAAAATAACTGTCCACAGTCTTCTGTTTCTGGTGCCTTTTTAACATGTTCCTGAAGTAGGACATTGTTTGGTCACTGAACATGCTGCTTTTATGGCTTGTTTGAGCTTGCTCAGGGTGGTATTTTTCGACAAAAGTTTGCAACCTATTCCACATTGTACACATCTCCTTAATCTCTGAAAAAGGCACCTTCTTCAGTCCCTCTTCCTCCTCCTCCTTCTGTGAATCAATACACATCATGAGAGTTAGCCTGTCTTTCATAGGCTTGTGTCCTGGCAGTGCCTTTTCCTCCTGAGTAATGTAGGTCCTGTTGGGCATTTTCTTCCAAAACAGGTCTGTTTCGTCACAATTGAACACTTGTTCAGGTTTCAATTTTTCAGTCTTTATGTAGTCCTGAAACTCGTTTATGAATTTTTCAGCTGCAAGTTTGTCGGAACTGGCAGCCTCACCATGCCTTACCACATTATATATGCCACTATGATTTTTAAATCTCTCAAACCAGCCTTTGCTGGCTTTAAATTCACTACCATGACACTCAACACTGGTTGCAGGCATTTTCTTTGCAAGATCGGCATGCAACTTCCTTGCCTTTTCACAAATGATTGACTCCGACACACTATCTAACTCTTTATCCTTGATCCACACCAGCAACAACTTCTCAATCTCTTTGATTATTTGTGGTCTATTTTTGGCTCACACAGTAACACCTTTTGCAACATCAGCTTCCTTAATTTGTTCCTTCTTAAGCAGGATAGAAGCAATAGTTGACCTGTTTTTGCCATATATCCTGGCAAGCTCACACATTCGCACACCACTCTCGTACTTTTGTATTATTTCCTTCTTCATTTCTACGGTGTTTCTCACTTTCATCATCCCAGGGGTACCACTAGGAACTGTCTTGGGACCCATGGTAGCTTATTACTGATGCACACATGAACAAAGACCACTTAATCCTCACAGGCGACTTCAATATAAACCTCCTACAAGATCAGGACCCACTAGTAACTGAATTCACAAACACTATGAGCAACTGCTTGCTGCTCCCGACAATAACAAAACCTACGAGAATCTCTGAGACCTGTGCCTCTCTATTAGACCATATCTGGACTAACATCATATCCCCATTAAAATCAGGCATAATCACAGACAATATCACTGACCACTACCCGACCTTTCTCATAACAAATCTCGGAAAATTACCACTAGAGACTACTAAAGTTACCTTCAGACTACATAATGAGACAGCTATAAATAGCTTTATAACAGCTATGACAAACATTGACTGGCAAACAGAAATAGACAACTTCCCAGATACTGACTTATGTATTAATAATTTTCTTAAAGAGACCCAATACCTCTATAATAAGCACTGCCCTAAAAAAACTAAACAAATCACAACTAAAAGATTAAATAGTCCCTGGCTAACCCCCAGCATACTCAAGTCCATTAATATAAAGCACCTATATGAAAAACAGTACAGAATGGGACAAATATCAAGAGAACAAACAAAACGCTACTCATCAAACCTAACGAGTCTGATAAGAAGGTCAAAAACTGTACTATGAGAACAGATTACATAACTTAAAAGGTGATATAAAAAGACCTGGAAAGCCCTATCTGAAATTCTAGGAACAAAAAGATATCCACAAACAGAACAATCAAACTAACAAAACCAGATGAACCCCTACTCCCACCTATTGAAACAGCAAACAAACTCAATGATTTCTTCTCCACCATAGGTAAAAAGCTGGCAAGCAAAATCCCAAGTTCTAATACTCCACCTAACGACTATCTCATGGCACCTATCCGAACACACTATTCCTAGCCCCAACCAACCCAATAGAAGTTTCACTTATAATCAACACATTAAAAAACAAAGCAGGTGACCTAAATAACTTACCACCTTATATATACAAAAAGCCTCTCAAGTTCTCTCACCAATTATTGCAACACTTTTAACAAATCCATTGAATCCTCTACCTTCCCATCAATACTCAAAATAGCGAGGTCACCCCAATACATAAGGGAGGAGATCAAGCAGACCTGAATAACTACAGGCCGATATCTAACTTACCCCTTCTCTCCAAAATCTTTGAAAAATTAATTCATAGACAAATATATTCCTACCTCACCTCCAACAACGTACTTAACCACTGTCAATTTGGATTCAGGCCTAATAAAAACACAAATGATGCCATTATACACATGTTAGAAATAATTTACACCGCCCTTGAGAAAAAAGAAATCCCAGTGGGAATCTTCAGTGATTTACGTAAAGCTTTTGATACAGTTGACCATGATCTGTTACACTTAAAATTATCGCACTATGGTATAAGAGGACACTCCCTAAACTACCTAAAATCATACCTTAGCAACAGAAACCAATATGTGAACACAAATGGAGCTAGCTCCACCGCGCAAACTATTACCGTAGGTGTCCCACAGGGAAGTGTTCTTGGCCCACTACTCTTTCTCATTTACATTAACGACCTACCAAATGCATCTCAACTACTCAAACCCATTCTTTTTGCAGATGACACTACATACGTTATCTCTCACCCAAGCCCAGACACACTAGCCAACACTGCAAATACTGAATTGCAGAAAATATCTACCTGGATGATGACCAACAAACTTACTCTCAATATTGATAAAACCTATTTTATCCAGTTTGGGAACAGAGCTACAAACGCACCACTTAACATAATGATAAACGGGTCCCTATCGCAAAACTCACAGAGGGAAAATTCTTAGGAATACATCTTGACAGTGGCCTCAAATTTCAGACACATATACAACAAATCTCCAAGAAAGTCTCAAAGACCGTGGGAATACTATCCAAGATACGGTACTATGTTCCACAAACAGCTCTCCTTACCCTATATCACTCACTCATTTACCCCTACCTCACCTATGGAATCTGTGCATGGGGCTCTACATCAATAACTCATCTCAGACCACTAATAACACAACAAAAGGCAGCAGTTAGAATGATAACAAATTCTCACTCCAGGCAACATACTCCACCAATATTCAAAAACCTAAACTTACTCACCTTACAAGACATCCATACTTTTTACTGTGCCTATTACATACATAGAACACTATGCAGATATTAACCCACCACTCAAACTTCTCCTTACTAATTTTAACAGGACACATGACCATAACACTAGACACAGATCACTCCTCGATGTTCCCCGTGTCCACCTAACACTATGTAAAAACTCAATGCACATAAAAGGCACGAAAATTTGGAATTCATTACCTGTCATTGCCAAAGAAACACTACCTGTACCCCAATTCAAAACGATGCTAAAAAACCACCTTCTCACCCAAAGCTAATTGCTCCATATCAACCATTCCCAGGAAAGTAGAATAATCACTTAACGTAAAACCTGACTATTAAAGTCAATGTAATGTATGAATGAACGAATGAATGAATGTAAAACCTGTTATGAATAATACTTACTTAGCTAATTATTCCCACAACACTTACATTATAATGACCACGTAAACTAACTGCAATGCAATTAATTGTTTTAAATTGTTATCTCACTCAATTAGTTGCATTCCTGCAATAAATTGCTACAATTAATTGATATGTTCAACTTATATTCAAACTTTAAAACTTAGATATGCAACTTTACTTATTTTATAAATTATCAACCATAACTTTTTATTATTTTATTATTATTATTGCTTTAATTTGTTTAATGAAGACAAAAGTACAAAACTATGTTCAAATTTCATAGCTTAAATACTCACCTTTACTCATTGTATACTATCTACAAAAATTCTTACAATTTAGTTTTAAGTTAATTTTAAGTCTGCCCAAAATGCCCTGCATACTAGGGGCTTTTGGCATGTACACCTCATGTAATCTCAATAACCAAATGTAATTCTTTGTATCATGTCCAAATAAAAATATTATTATTATATTATGAGGCGACTAAAATAATAATAATAATAATAATAATAATTTTTATTTCTATGCATGTTACAAGTGTACAATGTTATTGGTAGTTACAATTATAAAACAATTATAAAACTGTAATGCAAGGAGAGCCACTGGCATGCCATGGCATTAGGGGCAGTTTATTCTAGAGACTTATTCACTAAGTACTTAATGCTAAAGAAATTGATTGAGTTTATTCTAGTTCTGTATTATTTAAATTATTATATGGTTATACATACTATTAAAAGACAATACAAGAGAAATTGGTTGAGTTTAATCTAGTTGTATAATTTATTTCAAGTTACAGTATGTTGATGCTATACTAGTATAATAACAATACTAGAAATTGTTTTTAGAGTTTCTTCTAGATATATATTTTATTTCAAATTAAGAAAATGATGATACTATAATATTTTAAATGACAATATGATGATATGAAATTGCAACAAGTGTTAAGGAGGATGAACATATCAAATTGAGATCATCTTAAGTAAAATAATATTGGGTTTGGAAGTTTGTTACAGTATGAGTATTTAGTATAGGGTGAGTAGGTGATTTTGAGAAGAGTCTTGAATTGATTTTCCGACAAGGTTAACTTGATATTTACTGGTAATGAATTCCAGATTCTGGGGCCCTTTATGTGCATAGAATTTTTACATTGGTTAGTATGGACTCGGGGTATGTCAAATAGAGATCTGTGTCTTGTGTCATGTTCGTGGGACCTATTAAAGTTGTTGAGGAGAATTCTGAGCGCAGGGTTGATATTAGCATGTAGAGTTTTATGTATGTAGAAGGCACATGAATAGGTATGAATATTTTTTATGGTGAGTAGTTTTAAGGTTCTGAATATAGGTGGAGTATGCTGTCTAGAGTGGGAATTTGTAATCATCCTGACTGCAGCCTTTTGCTGGGTTATGAGTGGTCTAAGGTGATTTAATGTTGTTGAGCCCCATGCACAGATTCCATAGGTGAGATAAGGGTAGATAAGAGAATGATATAGTGCAATGAGAGCTGGTTGAGGCACATAATAACGTATCTTAGATAGTATACCTACTGTCCTTGAGATTTTCTTGGAAATTTGTTGTATGTGTGTTTGGAATTTAAGACTACTGTCAAGGTGGGAGCAATGGGCTAGTAACCCCTTCTCCTGTACAAATTTACTAAAAAAGAGAAGAAGAAAAACTTTATAAAACTGGGGTGTTTGAATGTGCGTGGATGTAGTGCGGATGATAAGAAAGAGATGATTGCCGATGTTATGAATTAAAAGAAGTTGGATGTCCTGGCCCTAAGCGAAACAAAGCTGAAAGGGGTAGGCGAGTTTCAGTGGGGAGAAATAAATGGGAGTAAGTCAGGAGTATCTGAGAGAGTTAGAGCTAAGGAAGGGGTAGCAATAATGTTGAAGGATCAGTTATGGAAGGAAAAGAGGGAATATGAATGTGTAAATTCAAGAATTATGTGGATTAAAATAAGGGTCGGATGCGAAAAGTGGGTCATAATAAGCGTGTATGCGCCTGGAGAAGAGAGGAGTGTAGAGGAAAGAGAGAGATTTTGGGAGATGTTAAGCGAATGTATAGGAACTTTTGAACCAAATGAGAGAGTAATTGTGGTAGGGGACCTAAATGCTAAAGTGGGAGAAACATGCAGAGAGGGTGTAGTAGGTAAGTTTGGGGTGCCAGGTGTAAATGATATTGGGAGCCCTTTGATTGAACTTTGTATAGAAAGGGGTTTAGTTATAGGTAATACATATTTTAAGAAAAAGAGGATAAATAAGTATACAAGATATGATGTAGGGCGTAATGACAGTAGTTTGTTGGACTATGTATTGGTAGATAAAAGACTGTTGAGTAGACTTCAGGATGTACATGTTTATAGAGGGGCCACAGATATATCAGATCACTTTTTAGTTATAGCTACAGTGGGAGTAAAGGTAGATGGGATACAAGGAAAATAGAATCAGTAAGTAAGAGAGAGGTGAAGGTTTATAAACTAAAAGAGGAGGCAGTTAGGGTAAGATATAAACAACTATTGGAGGATAGATGGGCTATTGAGAGTGTAGGCAATGGGGTCGAAGATGTATGGGTAGATTTAAAAATGTAATGTTAGAGTGTTCAGCAGAAGTTTGTGGTTACAGGCGAGTGGGTGCGGGAGGGAAGAGGAGCGATTGGTGGAATGATGATGTAAAGAGAGTAGTAAGGGAGAAAAGTTAGCATATGAGAGGTTTTTACAAAGTAGAAGTGATGCAAGGAGGGAAGAGTATATGGAGAGAAAAAGAGAGGTTAAAAGAGTGGTGAAGCAATGTAAAAAGAGAGCAAATGAGAGAGTGGGTGAGATGTTATCAGCAAATTTTGTTGAAAATAAGAAAAAGTTTTGGAATGAGATTAATAAGTTGAGGAAGCCTAGAGAACAAATGGATTTGACAGTTAAAAATAGGAGAGGAGAGTTATTAAATGGAGAGTTAGAGGTATCGGGAAGATGGAGAGAATATTTTGAGGAGTTGTTAAATGTTGATGAAGACAGGAAGCTGTGATTTCGTGTGTAGGGCAAGGAGGAATAACATCTTGTAGGAGTGTGGAAGAGCCAGTTGTGGGTGTAGGGAAGTTCGTGAGGCAGTGGGTAGAATGAAAGGGGTAAGGCAGCTGGGATTGATGGGATAAAGATAGAAATGTTAAAAGTAGGTGGGGATATAGTTTTGGAGTGGTTGGTGCTATTATTTAATAAATGTATGGAAGAAGGTAAGGTACCTAGGGATTGGCAGAGAGCGTGTATTGTTCCTTTGTATAAAGGCAAAGGGGACAAAAGAGAGTGCAAAATTATAGGGGAATAAGTCTGTTGAGTGTACCTGGTAAAGTGTATGGTAGAGTTATTATTGAAAGAATTAGGAGTAAGACAGAAAGCAGGATAGCAGATGAACAAGGGGGCTTTAGGAAAGGTAGGGGTGTGTAGACCAAGTGTTTACAGTGAAACATATAGGTGAACAGTATTTGGATAAGGGTAAAGATGTTTTTGTGGCATTTATGGATTTGGAAAAGGCGTATGATAGGGTAGATAGGGGGCAATGTGGCAGATGTTGCAAGTGTATGGAATAGGAGGAAGGTTACTGAAAGCAGTGAAGAGTTTTTATGAGGATAGTGAGGCTCAGGTTAGAGTGTGTAGGAGGGAAGGGGACTATTTCCCAGTAAAAGTGGGCCTTAGACAAGGATGTGTGATGTCACCGTGGTTGTTCAATATATTTATAGATGGGGTTGTAAGAGAAGTGAATGCGAGGTCTTGGCAAGAGGTGTGGGACTAAAAGATAAAGAAGCAAATACAAAGTGGTAGTTGTCACAGTTGCTTTTTGCTGATGACACTGTGCTTTTGGGAGATTCTGAAGAGAAGTTGCAGAGGTTGGTGGATGAATTTGGTAGGGTGTGTAAAAGAAGAAAATTGAAAGTGAATATAGGAAAGAGTAAGGTGATGAGGATAACAAAAGAATAGGTGACGAAAGATTGGATATCAGATTGGAGGGAGAGAGTATGGAGGAGGTGAATGTATTCAGATATTTGGGAGTGGACATGTCAGCAGATGGGTCTATGAAGGATGAGGTGAATCATAGAATTGATGAGGGGAAAAGGGTGAGTGGAGCACTTCGGAGTCTGTGGAGACAAAGAACTTTGTCCATGGAAGTAAAGAGGGGAATGTATGAGAGTATAGTTATACCAACGCTCTTATATGTGTGTGAAGCATGGGTGATGAATGTTGCAATGAGGAGAAGGCTGGAGGCAGTGGAGATGTCATGTCTGAGGTCAATGTGTGGTGTGAATATAATGCAGAGAATTCGGAGTTTGGAAATTAGGAGGAGGTGCGGGATTACCAAAACGATTGTCCAGAGAGCTGAGGAGGGGTTGTTGAGGTGGTTTGGACATGTAGAGAGAATGGAACGAGACAGAGTGACTTCGAGAGTGTATAAATCTGTAGTGGAGGGAAGGCGGTTTTGGGTCGGCCTAGGAAAGGTTGGAGGGAGGGGGTAAAGGAAGTTTTGTGTGCGAGGGGCTTGGACTTCCAGCAAGCATGTGTGAGCGTATTTGATAGGAGTGAATGGAGGCACATGGTTTTTAATACTTGACGTGCTGTTGGAGTGTGAGCAAAGTAACATTTATGAAGGGATTCAGGGAAACCGGCAGGCCGGACTTGAGTTCTGGAGATGGGAAGTACAGTGCCGGCACTCTGAAGGAGGGGTGTTAATGTTGCAGTTTTATAACTGTAGTGTAACGCACCCCTCTGGCAAGACAGTGATGGAGTGAATGATGATGAAAGTTTTTCTTTTTCGGGCCCCCCTGCCTTGGAGGGAATCGGCCGATGTGTTAATAAAAAAAAAAAAAAAAAAAATATTATTATTATTATTTCACAGTCGCACTTAATGAACAAATTCCAAACAATTGTAATTAAGTGTGAAATGTCTGGATGAGCGTGCAGGGTATTGTTATCTCGAGTGTAAACAACGTGGGACTGGCTCTCCACGCCTGCGCGGTGAGGCACCCAAGCACCTGGGCGGACAGGTCACGGACGCATTCGTTCGACTCGCGATAATTTGTTTGCATGACGATATCGAATTTCTTGTTCTAATGACGATTTGTTCGACTGCTGAGCCGTTCGACCCTCGGTTAAAGCCCGTAATCCGTTCCAGAAGCTTGGCCTTAAACCGAAATGGCCTTTAACTGAAATAATATTCCCCATAAGAATTAATGTAAATACAGTTAATCCATTCCAGACAAAAATATTCAAAAAACAAAAAAAAATTTTAACAATTAAATCAGTATTACATACCTTTATTGAAGACTAATGCTGGCTTCTGGAAGATAGGGAGGAGGAAAGAGGGAGGAGTTAGTGTTTTGAAGGGCAATGCCCTCCATAAGGACTTCTGGTAGCAAAGCTCCCCTGTGGTCTTTTAATGCCACTAGGATCAGCTTGAGAGTCACTACACTCCCTGCATGCCTGCTACACTCCCTGCATGCCTGCTACACTCCCTGCATGCCTGCTACACTCCCTGCATGCCTGCTACACTCCCTGCATGCCTGCTACACTCCCTGCATGCCTGCTACACTCCCTGCATGCCTGCTACACTCCCTGCATGCCTGCTACACTCCCTGCATGCCTGCTACACTCCCTGCATGCCTGCTACTCTCCTTGCCTCTATGCCTGCCTGCCTTGAATTCTATCATGTTTCTCACTTTCTTTACCAAAGGAACTTTACTAAGAACTTTCCTTGGGGCCATGGTGACTTATTTTGCAGTTACACTTGATAAATAACCACCAAAAACAATGGATTATAGCAAAATGTTTGGATGAATGAGCAGAAGCTTCCTCACACACCTAGAGACACAGGCAAACTGAAGCACAAGCGGCCCCAGCCGGCGGACGGAAGCATCCCATACGGCCTCTAACCAAAAAACAGCCTCTAACCGGGAGCCGAAAAACCGGCCTCTAACCGAAAAACGGCCTCTAATCAGGAGCCGAAAAACCGTCCTCTAACCGAGTTGGCCTTTAACCGGAATGGCCTTTAACCGAGGGTCCACTGTAATTAAGTAATTATGACCAGTTCAGGTGTACTGCTCCATAACCTATATCAATATAGAGTAAGAATTAGTATTAGTGTCCCAGTGGCCTGGTGGCTAAAGCTCTTGCTTCACACACGGAGGGCCAGGGTTCGATTCCCGGCGGGGTGGAAACATTTTGACATGTTTCCTTACACCTGTTGTCATGTTCACCTAGCAGCAAATAGGTATCTGGGTGTTAGTTGACTAGTGTGGGTCGCATCCTGGGGAACAAGATTAAGGACCCCAATGGAAATAAGACAGACAGTCCTCGATGGCGCACTGACTTTCTTGGGTTATCCTGGGTGACTAACCCTCCGGAGTTAAAAATCCAAAGAAATCTTATCTTTTAGTCTGCCTGAAATGCCTAGGCCTGCTAGTGGCCTTTTTTGTAATTAATATTTTATAACATGTGAACCACACGTAAGATTTACAAGGAAATAAACTTTTTCATTTTCATAGTGTCCGCTTCCTCTGCTGGTCCATCAACCACACCCAAAAATCACATCTCAGTCGACCAACTTCTACACCATCAATCACAAACAAATATCAACAACAACCCAGGGATGATGGTAAGGATAATTATTTTGTAGTTAATTAGGTGTTCTAGTCTAGTTCTGTCATTTTTTTAAGGTCGAGTTTCAGCTCTTGGGATCCATCTTTGCTTATGGATTAAGGATCAAGGATTTTATTTCTTTGCATAGTTTACAATGTGTAATTACAATTTTGATTTGCTAAGTACAAAGAAAGTAACTATCATGACGGGGCATTTTAGGCTGACTAAGCCTAATGCTTAACAGACTACTTAACCCTTTGACTATTTTGGCCATATATATACGTCTTACGAGCCAGTGTTTTGGACGTTTAATACGCCTAAATTCTAGCGGCTTGAAATAAAGCGGGAGAAAGCTGGTAGGCTCACATGTGAGAGAATGGGTCTGTGTGGTCAGTGTGCGCTGTATAAAAAAATCCTGCAGCGCGCAGTGCATAGTGAGAAAAAAAAATCTGACTGTGTTTTTGGAATAAAATGCCAACTTTGAGGTGTATTCTCGTATAGTATTTATGGTTGTATTCTCGTTTTCTTGGTCTCATTGGATAGAATTGAAAACATATTACAGAAATTGAGATGATTTTGATTAGTTTCAAGATGAAACGACGTTGAAATTGAGCTCAAAGAGGAAACGTTCGATTTTTGCCAATGTTCAAGAGTAAACAAATCACGTCATGCGTCAATAAACATCAACTGGTGAGTCTAATATTCTTTCACAAGTGCACTGATATTATGCAGTAGTCTGCATAACAGTAAATCTTATATTTTTTGTGTAAATCAAAAATCAAAATAGAAAGCAAGAGTAATTAATATAAGAGGGGCCTAGAGACGTGACTAATGAACAGAGAAAATGTTATTTTAGTGGGAGAAATGTCTGCATTATTTATTCTGGACCCTATTTTGAAATTGGCATCTTTTTAATTTGTGTGAAATTGGCCAAATTGCCAATTTCTGACCACTTTATTGGGTAGTTGGAATCGGTAAATGGGCGGTTTCTTGTACTCAATCGATAGAACAAATGGAGTTCTAAAGAAATAGCTATGAGTTTGGTCGACTGGAACAATGGAATTGGCCGAAAATAGGGCTCAAAGTCGGCGAAATCACCGATGCATATATATCGCGAGATTGCTAACTTCGCGAGCACAATTCCGTAAGTTTTCAATCAAATTTTGTACTTTTGGTATCATTACCTTCGGGAAAAGATTATCATTTTATAAGAAAAATAATTTTTTTTTGAACATTTAGCGACATAGAATGACACTTTCAGAAATGAGCTTGTGACAGTCAAAGGGTTAATATTAGGCCAATATAAGATAGTTCAAATTGAACATCGTTTTTTACATTTCAACAGAGGTAGTTAGTGGTTCAGCAGTAATTGAATTTATAATTGAGATGAATTTATTAATAAGTTACAGAATATATATCATAGTTAATAATAATAATAATAATAATAATAATAATAATAATAATAATAATAATAATAATAATAATAATAGTTTAAGGTAGTACAGTGGACCCTCGGTTTTCGTTGAAAATTCTTTCCACAATGCTGTTTGAGTGCCGTTACCGAACGAATTTGTTCCCATAAGGACAAATGTAAATCAGATTAGTCATTTCAGACCCCCTAAAATACACTTACAAAAGCACTTACGAAAATACACTTATATATTTGTTTGAGTTTGAAGGTGAACGAAAACTGAGGGTCCACTGTAGGTTGGTAGCAGCAACCACCCAGGGAGGTACTACTGTCCTGCCAAGTGAGTGTAAAACAGAAACCTGTAACTGTTTTACCTGATGGTAGGATTGCTGGTGTCTTATTTCTGTCTCATAAACACGCTGGATAACAGGTATATCTAGCTACTTCTACTTACATTTAGGTCACACTACACAGGCATGCATATGCATATATACAGTGGTACCTCGACTTACAATGCTATCATCTTACGTTATATTCGATAACCGATATTTATAACGTAAGAAATTTGAATGCGACTTACGTTGTTTGATCTGCTACCGACATTCGTACCGGACGTGTCCGCTGGCGCCCAGCTGAGCGCGCACTCCAGGGAGCGTCAGTGCTATTGTTTACAAGCGAGAGTGACCACCCACCCACACCCACACATTCATACCAGTATATTGTCATTATTCCACTGTTTTTAGTGCTTCAACTGAAATAAGCCACCATGGGCCCCAAGAAAGCTCCTAGTGCCAAGCCTGTGGTAAAGAATGTGCAGGAGGAAGCATTTATGCAGGGGAGTGTAGCAGGCATGCAGGAGTGTAGCAAGGATGCAGGGAGTGTAGCAAGGATGCAGGGAGTGTAGCAAGGATGCAGGGAGTGTAGCAAGGATGCAGGGAGTGTAGCAAGGATGCAGGGAGTGTAGCAAGGATGCAGGGAGTGTAGCAAGGATGCAGGGAGGTAGCAAGGATGCAGGGAGTGTAGCAAGGATGCAGGGAGATAGCAAGGATGCAGGGAGTGTAGCAAGGATGCAGGGAGTGAGCAAGGATGCAGGGAGTGTAGCAAGGATGCAGGGAGTGTAGCAAGGATGCAGGGAGTGTAGCAAGGATGCAGGGAGGAGCAAGGATGCAGGGAGTGTAGCAAGGATGCAGGGAGTGTAGCAAGGATGCAGGGAGGTAGCATTCATGCAGGGAGTGAGCAAGGATGCAGTGAGTGTAGCAAGGATGCAGGGAGTGTAGCAAGGATGCAGGGAGTGAGCAAGGATGCAGGGAGTGTAGCAAGGATGCGGGAGTGTAGCAAGGATGCAGGGAGTGAGCAAGGATGCAGGGAGTGTAGCAAGGATCAGGGAGTGTGCAAGGATGCAGGGAGTGTAGCAAGGATGCGGAGTGTAGCAAGGATGCAGGGAGGTAGCAAGGATGCAGGGAGTGTAGCAAGGATGCAGGGAGTGAGTAGGCATGCAGGAGTGTAGCATTCATGCAGGAGTGTAGCATTCATGAGGGGTGAGCATTCATGCAGGGAGTGCATTCATGCAGGGAGGTAGCATTCATGCAGGGAGTGTAGCATTCATGCAGGAGTGTAGCATTCATGCAGGGAGTGTAGCATTCATGCAGGAGTGTAGCATTCAAAGAAAAGGCCAGTAACCCCAGAAAAGAACTTGGTACCTGCAGTGTTAATGGAAGGATTCCCCTTCCAAACACTAGCATACTACTCCACCTTCTCCCCTCCTCCCGTCCTCCACACATCAACAACTCTTCAATAAATGTAAGTGACATGTTATTGTTCAATATTTACATATGTATTTAGGTATTATTCATTAAATTGTGTATTATTTAATGTCCAAAAGTTCTAAAAATATTTTATTTAACTACTTTTGGAAGTCTTGGACGGATTAAATTTATTTCCATTATTTCTTATGGGGAAAATTGATTCGTCTAACGATTGTTTCGCCTTAAGATATGCCCTCTCTGACGGATTAATATCGAAGTCGAGGGTACCACTGTACATACACACATCTAGGTTTTCTTCTTTTCTTAATAGCTCTTGTTCTTCTTGTTTCCTCATTCTCCATGTAGAAGTTGAAAAAATCTTTCCTCTGTAAGCCATGCATGTCGATGAGGTTACTAAAATGCCGGAGCAATGGGCTAGTAACCCCTTCTCCTGTATACATTACTAAAAAAGAAAAAAAACTTTATAAAACTTGGATGTTTGAATGTGCGTGGATGTAGTGCAGATGATAAGAAAGAGATGATTGCTGATGTTATGAATGAAAAGAAGTTGGATGTCCTTGCCCTAAGCGAAACAAAGCTGAAGGGGGTAGGCGAGTTTCAGTGGGGAGAAATAAATGGGATTAAGTCAGGAGTATCTGAGAGAGTTAGAGCTAAGGAAGGGGTAGCAGTAATGTTCAAGGATCAGTTATGAAAAGAGAAGAGGGAATATAAATGTATAAATTCAAGGATTATGTGGATTAAAATAAGGGTCGGATGTGAAAAGTGGGTCATAATAAGTGTATGCACCTGGAGAAGAGAGGAGTGTAGAGGAGAGAGATAGATTTTGGGAGATGTTAAGCGAATGTATAGAACCTTTTGAACCAAGGAGAGAGTAATTTGGTAGGGACCTAAATGCTAAAGAGGAGAAACATTTAGAGAGGGTGTGGTAGGTAAGTTTGGGGTGCCAGGTGTAAATGATAATGGAGCCTTTTGATTGAACTTTGTATAGAAAGGGTTTAGTTATAGGTAATATATATTTTAAGAAAAAGAGGATAAATAAGTATACAAGATATGATGTAGGGTGTAATGACGTAGTTTGTTGGTAGATGTGATACAAGGAAAATAGAAGCAGAAAGTAAGAGAGGGTGAAGGTTTAAAACTAAAAAAGGAGGCAGTTAGGGTAAGGTATAAACAACTATTGAGGATAGATGAGCTATGGGGAGGGGGTTTTAAATATGGTGTTAAGTGTTTGTGGTTACAGGAAAATGGGTGCGTGAGGGAAGAAGAGGATTGGTGGAATGGTGATGTATGGGAGAAAAAGAGATATGAGAGGTTTTACAAAGTAGAAGTGATGCATGGAGGGAAGAAATATATGGAGAAAAAAAAAAAGAGGTTAAGAGAGTAGTGAAGCATTGTAAAAGAGGCAAATGAGAATGGGTGAGATGTTACACAAATTTTGTTGAAAATAAGAAAAGTTTTGGAGTGAGATTAATAAGTTGGAGAAGCTTAGGGAACAAATGGATTTGACAGTTAAAAATAGGAGAGGAGAGTTATGAAATGGAGAGTTAGAGGTATCGGGAAGATGGAGGGAATATTTTGAGGAATTGTTAAATGTTGATGAAGATATGGCAGTTGTGATTTCGTGTATAAGGCAAGGAGGAATAACATCTGTAGGAGGGGAGGAGCTAGTTGTGAATGTGGGGGAAGTTCGTGAGGTAGTGGGTAGAATAAAAGGGGGTAAGGCAGCTGAGATTGATGGGATAAAGATAGAAAATTAAAAACAGGGGGATATAGTTTTGGAGCGGTTGGTGTTATTATTTAATAAATGTATGGAAGAGGGAAAGTACCTGGGGATTGGCAGAGAGTGTGCATAGTTACTTTGTATAAAGGCAAAGGAGACAAAAGAATGCAAAATTTAGGGGAATAAGTCTGTTGAGTATACCGGTGAAGTTAAGTAAAAGGAAAAGAACTAATGTGACATTTTATTGTGAACGTTTTGCTCTCCAGGAGCTTTGTCAAGCCATTACAAAAACATGGAAAGGGGATATATATATATGCTCAGAGGAGATGTAATACTAGTGGTGGTGGTTTAGTAGAGACATAATTTGTAGAGTAGTAATACAATAAGAACAATCAACTTGCCCCTGAGGAAAAGGGAAAAACAATTACTTGGGTAGCACAAAATATAGGTTAGACAAATATTTTGTTGGAGGTTGGATTAAGAAGGCCGTATCAGTGTTCCACCTCTGCGGTTCTTTGTGTAGTATTAGCAGGAGAGACTATGTATGGCAGGGTTTACTGTTTTCAGGAGGATTCTTCAAGGGCTTCAGAGATGGTAAAGCTGCCTTTGTTTTGTTTAACTGTGGTTAAAATGGCGATAAGTGCTGATTCAAGGAATTTTGCGTCTGGGGAAATAATTTTGATTACTAATCGGGAGTCTCTGAATTTCATGAGATGATTGGTGGAATTCTGTTGTACGCAGGCATTGTTCAGGTTATCATTCCTACATGCATTAATGTGTTCATTGATGCGTGTTTCAGGTTTTGCTGTTTCACCTACATAAATCCTGTCGCACCTACAGGGTATAGTGAAACCCTGCGTTGTTGGTTCATGGTGTTGATTTTGTCCGGAGATCCTTTATAAAAGTGCTGAAGCGATGGCAACCTGGTGTTTTTAGCAAGTACTTTTAAAATGTTCGTAATGGGTTGGGAAGAATTAAACTTTGGAGGGGGGTTTGCATGGAGAGTTTGATCTGAAGATTTCTTTAACTAGAAAAGGAAGGAAAATGTTCTGGAAGGTTTGGGAATGTATTTCATTCCTCGCAAAACCAGGACTCTTGGGACCTGGAAGAATCCGATGAGATGCCTCGCCCTTGACTGAATAAAAGTGTGGATCATTTATTTAGGGAAACTTGAAATCTTGGTTGTTACTTTTTGTGGATGAGGCGTTTCTTGTCATGGACTCTCTTCAGTGAACAGCGGTTCAGGCGTTGAGTTTGCCTGAAGATTCCGCATAAAAGTTGGGAGTTATTGGGACATCGTCCAAAGAACCAAGGCGCTGAGGGGAATGTTGGCGAGGCAGCCCTAGGTGATGGATTCCTTAAGATGGCCGATGGGCACATGTTTGTTTGTTTGGGTTTGAAAAAAAAACAGATGAAATTAACAAGAATTGTTGACCTTTTGAACTCTGTGTTAATTTCAACTTTTTCAAAACAGGCTCTAAAACAAACATAGGCATGGGGGGGTCCCCATCAGTGCCGTCTTGGAACGACATGGCACCAGAGGCTGCCCAACATCATCCTATCATGTCCTTGGTTATGTTGTGGACGCGCCGTAATAACTCCCAAACATTTGATGGGAATCTTCATCGGCTAATTTGGGAAAGTGATCCAGACAAGAAAAGAGTCTAAGCAAGCTACCCTTTCTAGGCCTCTCCACAAAGTAGATAACAACCTAAGATTTCAAGCGTAAACAAATAAAAATGATCTCACACTTTTTTCCATCAAGATATCAAGAAAAAGAAAATGGATTCTTCCTAAACATCCAATTTTATTAGTTTCTTAGAGGGCCAAATACATTCACCAAACCTTCACTGAACATTTTCCTTCCTTTTCTAAAGATTGAAAAAAAAGCTCTTAAATTAACTCTCCAATCACCATCCAAACAAAGATAATTCTTCCCAACAGCCACATCAAATTTCTAAGTATAGTGGACCCCATAAGAACCCCTGAAATCGTAAACATGTAAGTATAATATTTAAGTGTTTGGAAGGTATTTTTGGGGGTCTGAAATAGACTAACCTCGGACATTATTCCTTAAGGAAATAACGCTAATGGCATTGAGCAGGCATCTGGAATGAAGTTTTACGTTACTCAGGGTCCACTGTCTTCTAAAGCTAACACCAGAGTCCCATCACTTCCAGCTTTCATAAAGGATCTCCAGGACAAAATCCAACACCATGAACCAATCAAGCGGGTTTACACTATACCCTGTGGACTGCGAAGGATTTATGTAGGTAAACAGCAAGAAACCCAAAACACGCCTCAATGAACACATTAATGCATGTAGGAACGATAACCTGAAAACGCCTGTGTACAACACCGAATTCCCCAATCATCTCAAAAAAATTAACACCGATTAGAATCAAAAAACTAATTTCTGCAGACGCAAGTGCCTTGAATCAGCACTTATCCCCGTTTTTAACACATTTAAAAAAAAGGGAAAGGGGTTTTTCCCATTTTGAATTTTTTAGTAAAAACCCCTCCTGAAAACAGTAAAACCCCCCATAAATAGTCTCTCCTGCTAATACTACACAAAGAACTTGGGGGTGGAACACTGATACGGCCTTCCCCAACCAAAACCTCCAACAGAAATATTTGTCTAACCTTTTTTTTTTGGCCCCCAAGTAATTGCTTTCCCTTTTTTTCCTCATGTGAAAATTGGGGTTGTTCTCCCTTTTTTTTTATTCTACTACAACTTTTTTTCCTACTACTACCACCACCACTAGTATTACACCTCCCGGGGCATATATATATACCCTGTTTTTTCCATGTATTGTTTGTAACGGCTTGACAAAGCTCCTGGAGAGCAAAACGTTGACAATGAAATGTCACATTAGTTGCATTTGTCCCCTTTTTACTTAACTTTTTTGTACGTAATTCTACCAATATTACCCCAACCCCGGGAAAGTGTATGGTAGAGTTACTATTAAAAAAAATTTAAAAGGACAAGACGGGGGTTGGAGGCAGATGAACAAGGAGTTTTTTAAGAAAATTGGGGGGTTTTTTTTAAGGAAACATATAGGTGAACAGTATTTAGAAAGGGGGGTAAAGAGGTTTTGTATCATTTATGGATTTGGAAAAGGCATATAAAAAGGGGAAAATTGGGGGAAATTGGAGTTGCCAGGTAAAATGGAATGGGGGGTTAGGTTAGGGGAAAACAGTAAGGGGATTTTTGGGGAGATAGGGGGGTTCGGGTTTGGGGAGGGGGGAGAGAGAGAGTTTTTTTCCCAAAAAAAGTGGCCCCCTTACAAGGATGGGGATGCCCCCGGGTTTTTGTTCAGTATTTTATAGATGGGGTTATAAGAAAGTGAATGCTCGGGTGTTGGAAGGGGGGGGATTAAAAAGATAAAAATCTAACAAAAGGGGGGGAGTTCCCCGTTGTTTTTTGCTGATGATACTATGCTTTTGGGAGATTCTGAAAAAAAGTTCAGAGGTTGGTGGATGAGTTTGGTAGGGTATGAAAAAAAAAGAAAATTAAAAGTGAAACTAGGGGGAAAGAGTAATGATGAGGATAAAAAAAATTTAGGTGACGAAATTTGGGGAATCAGATTGGAGGGAGAGAGTGGGGAGGAGGTAATGTATTCAGATTTTGGGGGAGTGGATGTAAAAGCGGATGGGTCTATGAAAGATGGGGAAAAATCAAATTGATGTGGGGAAAAAGGTGAGCAATTCTTGGGGGGAGTTGGGGGAGACAAAGAACTTTATCCACGAAAAAAAAGGGGGAATGTATGAGAGATAGTTATAAAACCCCTTTTTTGGGGGGGGAGGCAGGGTTTTGGGGAATGTTGCAAAAGGAAAAAGGCTGGAGGGGGGGAGATGTCATCCCCGGGGGCAATGGGGGGTGTGAATTTAATGCAGAGAATGGGGAGTTGGAAAATTAGGGGGTTTGGGGATTAAATAAAACTATTATCCAGATGGAGGGGGAGGGGTTGTTGAGAGGGTTTGGGGACATGTAGAGGGTTGGGGAACAAAATAGAATGTTTCCCCAAGTATATAAATATGTAGTGGGGGAAAACGGGGTACAGGTCGGCCTGGGGGAAAAGGTTGGGGGGGAGGGGGAAAAAGGGGTTTTTGTGCGGGGGGTTGGGGTTTCCGAAGGGGATGCGTGAGAAAGAAAAAGGGGGCGAATAGAGAAAAATGGTTTTTTGGATTTGATGTGCTGTTGGAGTGTAAGCAGCAAGGTAATATTTATAAAAAGGGGTTCGGAAAAACCGGGGGGGGGTGTAAAAATGGGGAAAGTTTTTTTTTTTTGGGGCCCCCCCACCTTGGTGGGATATGGGGGGTTTAATAATAATAAAAAAAAATTCCCCTTTTTGTCTGTTACTTCCAATGTTTATCAAGCCATTTTTTTTTCCAAAAAATACTGAAATCTGCTAATAAAAATTTTTCAAATTAAAAAAAATCAGTTTTATTTTTAAAAAATTGTATACCATGCATGAGATATTTTCCACAGGAAAAACAAACCAGGGGAGGTCGTGTGTTTTGACATTTATGATGAAGTTCTACGAAACCCGGGGGCACTACCTTGTGGCCATACATTCTGCCCCATGTTTGGGCTTAATATAAAGAATGTTTTTTTTCACCTGCCCCAGCTGTGGGGCCCCCGCATAGGGCCACAGCTGCTACTCAGTTCCCAATCAACCACGGTATGGAGGACTTGATAAGAAAATTAAAAAGGATCCAACTTATGCCAAGGGAAGCAAGGTCATTTAAAACCCCCATCCAGATTGCTCAAGAAGAATCAGCAGAAATTACAGTCTATGGTTGAAAAGCAGAAGAGCAGTACTAACAGTTTTTAAGGAGTGCGAAAAGGCACTGTCCCAGCTGGGCAAAAACCAGAGGCAGGTGATGGGGTGGGGAAACTCAGCACCAACAACTGCACGACAGACTTTATGAGCTGGTGGAACAAAATAAGGGCAATAGAGCTCCTGGAACAAAAAGGGTAACATTGTGGTGAACATGACAACAGAAGGGGGAAAGGAGGAAAAAAACAGCCCCTTGGTGATGCTGCAGTGCCTTTTCACAGTCAACAATACGGGAAAAGGCCCCTTTTAACTATTGATGAAGTTTTCCAATGCAGCGTGGAGGCCCCAAAAATTGGGGCCAGAAATGTCAAGAACTCTTCCCAGATGCCAACACTGTTCACACTTCACTGAAGGTACATTTTCTTGTTAAACCCGTCACTGAAACATGTGTAGCAGTGCCCCAGTATTTTTTTTTAATTTTTTATTATTTTTAAAGAAAAAAAAATTTTTAAGCTTTTTGCTAATTGATGAAATACATCACAGAATTTCAAGTTATTTTCAAGATGCACTTCTTATTACAGCTCATTTACCTCAAAATTTTAACATTAGGAACTATAATTACTTTTCATTTATTTCTTAAATACATCATCTTGTGCTTCCCAGCTTTACTTCCTTGTTCCCCCTTTACAAATGTTTTAATTTTTTTTTTCTCCTGAGATCATGTTGTCTTATCACTTCCCAGTTTATTCCTGTAATTGGTTTTATATTACAGTGAACCTCGTTATCGGCCGTTCTGGCTATCAAACTGAGTTATTGCCCGTTTTTTTGGCCAAATTTTTTATTCCAGTTATAAACCGTTATTTTGCTTATCGGCCGTATTGGACACGCCCAACTGCCCACCCACCAGCTGCTTCATGTTTGTAGTCAGTCTGGCTGTGTCTCTGGGCGTAAGGAAACTTCTGCTCATTCATCCAAACATTTCGCTATAATCCATTGATTTTTGTGGGTTATTACTGAGTGCAACTGGAAATAAGCAACCATGGGCCCAAAGAAAGTTCTTATTACCACCCCTTTTGTTAAAAAAGTGAAAACACGATAGAATTTAAGAAAAAAATTGTAGCAAAGTAGGGGAAGGGAGGAGGAAGAGAGGTGAGAATGGGCCTTCTTCATGATTCTACGATATTACAATACTAAAGCAGCAGGGTGTAAAGGCTATAGCGCCCCAAGCGATAAAGTGTAGCATTAACAGTGTAGCAAGTAAGTTAAGCGTTGGGATAGAAAAGGAAGACACGAAACCCTCCAATGTTGTTGGGATGGGGCCACTGACAACAACGCTGCCTCCGCCAGCTCCTCCAAGGTAAGTGTAAATATTTATTTATATAGTGTAAATATTTCTTATTTATAAATTAAAGTGTAAATTTTTTATTTATAAATTAAATGTAAAACAGTGGACCCTCAGTTTTTGTTTACCCCCAAACTCAACAATTATGTAAGGTATTTTTAAGTGCTTTTATAAGTGTATTTTTGGGGTCTGAAATGACTAATCTAATTTACATTTGTCCTTATGGGAACAAATTCATTCGGAACGGACTCAAACAGCATTCTGGAAAGAATTTTCAACGAAAACCGAGGGTCCACTGTATTTTTATTTATAAATTAAAGTGTAAATATTTCTTATTTATAAATTTAAGTGTAAATATTTCTTATTTATAAATTAAAGTGTAAATATTTCTTATTTATAAATTAAAGTGTAAATATTTCTTATTTATAAATTACGTACATTGTTTCAGTGTGAATAGTGGTGTGACTAGTGGTGTTTCAGGTGACTAGCACCACTATATGGCTTATGCTGTCAGTGGCCCTTATAAACCCAACAACAACAACAACACACACTCCATCCTGTCGCTCCTCCTTCCTGTCTTCCATAAGCCAACAAGAGTCTTCAATAAAGTTATGTAATAGTGATTTAAATGTTCATTTATTTAGTTTATTTAGTCCTCATTGTTTTGTGTATGTAAAACATAATCTTTAGAAAATGTATTTTTTGTTAATATTTTTTGGGTGTCTGAAATGGATTAATTGTACAGTGGTACCCTGAGTTTTGAACTGCTCCCAACTCAACCAATTATGTAAGTGTATTATTGTAAGTGCTTTTGTAAGTGTATTTTTGGGGGTGTGAAATGGACTAATCCAATTTACATTATTCCTTATGGGAACAAATTGTTGTACGGCACTTGAACAGCCTTCTGGAATGAAGAAAGTTTGAAACTTGGGGTACCACTGTATTTACATTAATTCTTATGGGAAATATTATTTCGGTTTCGGCCATTTCGGGTTTTAGGCTCACCTTCTGGAACGGATAACCGAGGGTCCACTGTATTACTCATTTATTCTTGCAAAATGCCGTCCTGCGTTTGTTGCCCCCAAACTTGTTTTTATTGTAATAACACTTTTTTTACATTTTAGGATATAACTATACTCTTTGCATTTTAGAATTATAATTAAATTAATAAAAGTGTAAGTGAGTGTGTGTGTGTGTGTGTGTGTGTGTACTCACCTATTTATGGTTGCAGGGGCTGAGTCATAAACCCTGGCCCTGCCTCTTCACTGATTGCTACTAGGTCATTCTCTCCCTGCTCCATGAGCTTTATCAAACCTCGTCTTAAAACTATGTATGGTTCCTGCCTCCACTACGTCACTTTCTAGGCTATTCCACTTCCTGACAACTCTATGACTGAAGAAATACTTCCTAACATCCCTTTGACTCATAGGAGTCTTCAACTTCCAACTGTGACCCCTTGTTTCTGTGTCCCTCTCTGGAACATCTTGTCTCTGTCCACCTTATCTATTCCTCATAGTATTTGTGTGTGTACTCACCTAATTGTACTCACCTAATTGTGGTTGCAGGGGTCGAGACTCAGCTCCTGGCCCCACCTCTGCACTGTCCGCTACTGGGTCTCTGCTCTCCCTGCTCCGTGAGCTTTATCATACCTTGTCTTAAAATTATGTATGGTTCCCGCCTCCACTATATCGTTCGCTAAACTATTCCACTTCCTAACTACTCTATGGCTGAAGAATTGCTTCCTAACATCCCTCTGACTCATCTGAGTCTTCAGCTTCCAGTGTGTGTGTGTGTGTGTGTGTGTGTGTACTCACCTAGTTGTGGTTGCAGGGGTCGAGTCATAGCTCCTGGCCCGCCTCTTCACTGGTCGCTACTGGGTCACTCTCCCTGCGCCATGAGCTTTATCATACCTCTTCTTAAAGCTATGAATGGATCCTGCCTCCACTACATCACTTCCCAAACTATTCCACTTCCCGACCACTCTGTGACTGAAGAAATATTTCCTAACATCCCTGTGATTCATCTGAGTCTTCAACTTCCAACTGTGTCCCCTTGTTGCTGTGTTCCATCTCAGGAACTTTATGTCTCTGTCAACCTTGTCAATTCCTCTCAGTATTTTATATGTCGTTATCATGTCCTCCCTGTTTCTCCTGTCCTCCAGTGTCATCAGGTCGATTTCCCTTAACCTCTCCTCTGAGTACATACCCCTTAGCTCCGGGACTAGTCTTGTTTGCAAACCTTTGCACTTTCTCTAGTTTCTTTACATGCTTGGCTAGGTGTGGGTTCCAAACTGGTGCTGCATACTCCAATATGGGCCTAACATACACAGTGTACAGGGTCCTGAACGATTCCTTATTAAGATGTCGGAATGCTGTTCTTAAGTTTGCTAGGCACCCGTATGCTTCAGCTGTTATTTGGTTGATGTGTGCCTCAGGAGATGTGCCTGGTGTTATACTCACCCCAAGATCTTTTTCCTTGAGTGAGGTTTGTAGCCTCTGTCCCCCTAGACTGTACGCCATCTGCGGTCTTCTTTGCCCTTCCCCAATCTTCATGACTTTGCACTTGGTGGGGTTGAACTCCAGGAGCCAATTGCTGAACCAGGCTTGCAGCCTGTCCAGGTTCCTTTGTAGTTCTACCTGGTTCTCTTCCGATTGAATTCTTCTCATCAACTTCACATCATCTGCAAACAGGGACACTTCGGAGTCTATTCCTTCCGTCATGTCGTTCACAAATACCAGAAACAGCACCAGTCCTAGGACTGACCCCTGTGGAACCCCACTAGTCACAGGCGCCAACTCTGACACCTCGCCACGTACTATGACTCGCTGTTGTCTTATTGACAGGTATTCCCTGATCCACTGGAGTACCTTTCCTGTTATCCCTGCCTGGTCCTCCAGCTTTTGCACTAATCTCTTGTGTGGAACTGTGTCAAACGCCTTCTTACAGTCCAAGGAAATGCAATCTACCCACCCCTCTCTCT
Organism: Cherax destructor; assembly: GCA_009830355.1. Taxonomy (NCBI): domain Eukaryota; kingdom Metazoa; phylum Arthropoda; class Malacostraca; order Decapoda; family Parastacidae; genus Cherax; species Cherax destructor. The sequence continues at coordinate 52,293 of WNWK01007529.1, read as the reverse complement.
CTCTTGTCTTACTGCTGTCACCCTGTCATAGAACTCTAGCAGGTTTGTGACACAGGATTTCCCGTCCCTGAAACCGTGTTGGCCGTCGTTGATAAGCTCATTCCTTTCTAGGTGTTCCACCACTCTCCTCCTGATAATCTTCTCCATGACCTTGCATACTATACATGTCAGTGACACTGGTCTGTAGTTAAGTGCTTCATGTCTGTCTCCTTTTTTAAAAATTGGGACTACATTTGCTGTCTTCCACACCTCAGGCAATCTCCCTGTTTCGATGGATGTGTTGAATATTGTTGCTAGGGGTACACATAGCACCTCTGCTCCCTCTCTCAGGACCCATGGAGAGATGTTGTCCGGCCCCATCGCCTTTGAGGTATCTAGCTCACTCAGCAGCCTCTTCACTTCTTCCTCGGTTGCATGTATCGTGTCCAGCACTTGGTGGTGTACCCCACCTCTCCGTCTTTCTGGAGTCCCTTCTGTCTCCTCTGTGAGCACTTCTTTGAATCTCATGTTGAGTTCCTCACATACTGCGCGGTCGTTTCTTGTGATTTCTCCTCCTTCCTTCCTTAGCCTGATCACCTGGTTCTTGACTGTTGTGTTCCTCCTGATGTGGCTGTACAACAGCTTTTGGTCAGATTTGGCTTTCGCTGCTATGTCATTTTCATATTGTCGTTGGCCCTCCCTTCTTACCTGTTCATATTCATTTCTGGCTCTATGACTGCTCTCCTTATTCTCCTGGGTCCTTTGCCTTCTATACTTCTTCCATTCCTTAGCACACTTGGTTTTGGCCTCCCTGCACCTTTGGGTGAACCACGGGCTCATCCTGGCTTTTTCATTATTCCTGTTACCTTTGGGTACAAACCTCTCCTCAGCTTCCTTGCATATTGTTGTAACATATTCCATCTCGTTTACTGACTTCCCCGCCAGTTCTCTGTCCCACTGAACCCCGTTCAGGAAGTTCTTCATGGCCACATAGTCCCCTTTCTTGTAGTTTGGCTTCATTCGTCCAGCCCTTCCTGCTTCCCCCTCCACTTGTAACTCTACTGTGTATTCGAAACTTAAGACCATATGATCACTGGCCCCAAGGGGCCTACCATATGTGATGTTCTCAATATCTGCACTACTCAAGGTGAATATTAGGTCCAGTCTCGCTGGTTCATCCTCTGTTAGTGTATTATTGTAAGTGATTTTGTAAGTGTATTTTTGGGGGTCTGAAACGGACTAATCTAATTTACATTATTCCTTATGGGAACAAATTCGTTCAGTAACGGCACTCGAACAGCCTTCTGGAACGAAGTACAGTGGACCCCCGGTTATCGTACTGCTCCCAACTCAAACAATTATGTAAGTGTACAGTGGTCCCTCGTGTTTCGATCATAATCCGTTCCAGGAGCTAGACCTTAACATGAATTACTCGAAACTCGAAACCTTATTTCCCATAAGAAATTATGTAAATACAATTACAGTGGTACCTCTACTTACGAGCAGCTCCCAACTCGAACAATTATGTATATGTATTTTTGTAGGTGCTTTTGTAAGTGTATTTTTGGGTGTCTGAAATGGATTAATCTAGTTTTCATTATTTCTTATGTGAAAAAATTCCTTCGGTATCGGCACTTGAATAGCCGTCTGGAACGAATTTTGCTCGTAAATAGAGGTACCACTGTAATCCGTTCCACCCAAAAATATTCACAAAAAATTCATTTTTTTAAAGAATAAATGCTATAGTTTTACATACACAAACTAACATTATTAACACAAAATAATAATAAATACATAAATAATAAATAACATAATAATTAATAACATTTACTTACCTTTATTGAAGAGAGTTGCAGTGTGAGTGTGATGGTATTGTGGGTGTGAGGGCAGTGTGGGTGTAAGGGCAGTGTGAGTGTGAGGGTATAGTGGGTGTGAGGGCAGTGTGGGTGTGAGGGCAGTGTGGGTGTGAGGGCAGTGTGGGTGTGAGGGCAGTGTGGGTGTGAGGGCAGTGTGGGTGTGAGGGCAGTGATGGGTGGAGGGCAGTGTGGGTGTGAGGGCCATGTGGGTGTGAGGGGCAGTGTGGGTGTGAGGGCAGTGTGAGTGTGAGGATATTGTGGGTGTGAGGGCAGTGTGGGTGTGAGGGCAGTGTGAGTGTGAGGGTATTGTGGGTGTGAGGGCAATGTGAATGTGAGGGTATTGTGGGTGTGAGAGCAATGTGGATGTGATGGCAGTTTGAGTGTGAGGGTATTGAGAGGTGAGGGCAGTGTGGGTGTGAGGGTATTGTGGGTGTGAGGGCAGTGTGGGTGTGAGGGCAGTGTGAGTGTGGAGGGCATTGTGGGTGTGAGGGCAGTGTGAGTGTGGGAGGGAATTGTGGGTGTGAGGGCAATGTGGGTGTGATGGCAGTTTGAGGTGAGGGTATTGTGGGTGTGAGGGCAGTGTGGGTGTGTAGACAGCCTGACTGTCTGCATAGACAGCCATGCTGTCTGCCAGCTGAGTTCATATTTCGTGCCATGCTAGTTTCCATAGTTTCCGCCAGAGGGCAAGCCTGTAGGCATACCCATGTGAGTCTGCCTCACCCCTGCCTCTCTCTCACTTGGCGCCTAGACAACAGTCAGTCAACAGGCCTAACTCGTCTCCCTCGCAAGGCATGGCCCTGGGCCATGGCCACAGACACGCAGCCTGTGAACTCGCACCTTTATACAAATAAAGTAAGAAGCCTCCGAAGCCTTATCATTTCAACCACGCCTCCAAAACGCCAAATAACATGTCGTTATAGGTGTGAGGACATTGTGGGTGTGAGGGCAGTGTGGGTGTTAGGGTATTGAGGGTGTGAGGGCTGTGTGGGTGTAAGGGCAGTGTGAGTGTGAGGGTATTGTGGGTGTGAGGGCAGTGTGGGTGTCAGGGCAGTGTGGGTGTGAGGGTATTGTGGGTGTGAGGGCTGTGTGGGTGTGAGGGCAGGTGAGTGTGAGGGTATTGTGGGTGTGAGGGCAGTGTGGGTGTGAGGGCAGTGTGGGTGAGGGCAGTGTGGATGGAGGATATTGTGGGTGTGAGGGCAGTTTGGGTGTGAGGGCAGTGTGGTTGTGAGGCCTGTGTGAGTGTGAGGGTATTGTGGGTGTGAGGGCAGTGTTAATGTGAGGGTATTGTGGGTGTGAGGGCAGTGTTAGTGTGAGGGCTGTGTGGGTGTAATAGCAGTGTGGGTGTGAGGATATTGTGTGTGTGAGGGTATTGTGGGTGTGAGGGCAGTGTGGGTGTAAGGGCAGTGTGAGTGTGAGGGTATAGTGGGTGTGAGGGCAGTGTGGGTGTGAGGGCAGTGTGGGTGTGAGGGCAGTGTGGGTGTGAGGGCAGTGTGGGTGTGAGGGCAGTGTGGGTGTGAGGGCAGTATGGGTGTGAGGGCAGTGTGGGTGTGAGGGCCCTGTGGGGGTGAGGGAAGTGTGGGTGTGAGGGAAGTGTGGGTGTGAGGGCAGTGTGAGTGTGAGGATATTGTGGGTGGAGGGCAGGTGGGTGTGAGGGTATTGTGGGTGGAGGGCAGTGTGGGTGTGAGGGCAGGTGAGTGTGAGGGTATTGTGGGTGGAGGGCAATGTGGGTGTGATGGCAGTTTGAGGGAGGGTATTGAGGGTGGAGGGCAGGTGGGTGTGAGGGATTGTGGGTGTGAGGGCAGTGTGGGTGTGAGGGCAGTGTGAGTGTGAGGGTATTGTGGTGTGAGGGCAGTGTGAGTGTGAGGGAATTGTGGGTGTGAGGGCAATGTGGGTGGATGGCAGTTTGAGTGTGAGGGTATTGTGGGTGGAGGGCAGTGTGGGTGTGAGGGCATTGTGGGTGTGAGGGCAGTGTGGGTGTTAGGTTTGAGGGTGGAGGGCTGTGTGGGTGTAAGGGCAGTGTGAGTGTGAGGGTATTGTGGGGGTGAGGGCAGTTTGGGGTAAGGGCAGTGTGGGTGTGAGGATATTGTGGGTGTGAGGGCAGTTTGGGTTTGAGGGCAGTGTGGATGGAGGCCAGTGTGAGTGTGAGGGTATTGTGGGTGTGAGGGCAGTGTTAATGTGAGGGTATTGTGGGTGTGAGGGCAGTGTAGGTGTGAGGGTATTTGGGGTGTGAGGGCAGTGAGTGTGTGGCAGGGAGTGTGAGGGATTGTGGGTGTGAGGGCAGTGTGGGTGTGAGGGTATTAGGGTGGGGGCAGTGTGAGGGTATGGGGGAGGGAGGTGAGGGAGGGGGGTGTGAGGGCAGTGTGGGAAAATAAGAACATAAGAAAGGAGGAACACTGCAGCAGGCCTGTTGGCCCATACTAGGCAGTTCCTACACAATCCGCCCACTAACAGAAATTTGCTCAACCCAATTTTCAATGCACTGACAGCCAAAATTATTTTCTGAAATATGCTGGTAAGATGTAAGTAGTATGATCTAATACTGTAAATTTAAAATAGTTCTGGAGAGAATAAGCTTAGGGGCACGGAAAAAGCTTATTAAAAAACTGATAATGTGACAAGGAACTTGTCACAAAAAATTTTACTCCAAAACTTTCATTACAACCAAAACAAATCTCTCCTCACCACAAAATTATCCACTCAAAAAAGTTTCCTTACCTTAAAATTTCCCTTAAAAACTTCCTTAAATATTTCTCCCCACAAAATTTTCCATGCTACCCAAGAAATAAGCTTTGATAATTCTATTTACTCATGTGCGAGTCCCACTCAAATCCAACCCCTCTCACTCATGAATTTATCCAACCTAAATTTGAAACTACCCAAGGTCCTAGCTTCAATAACCCTACTAGGCAGACTGTTCCACTCATCAACTACCCTATTTCCAAACCAATACTTTCCTATATCCTTTCTAAATCTAAACTTATCTAACTTGAATCCATTATTGCGGTTCTCTTGAGAGATATCCTCAAGACCTTAATTATATCCCCTTTGTTAATACCTATTTTCCACTGTATACCTCGATCACGCTCCCTCATTCTACGCTTACAAGTGAATGTAATTTAAGGGTCTTCAATCTTTCTTCGTAAGGAAGATTTCTAATGCTATGTATTAATTTAGTCATTCTACGCTGAATGTTTTCTAATGAATTTATGTCCATTCTGTAATATGGAGACCAGAACTGAGCTGCGTAATCTAGGTGAGGCCTTACTAATGATGTATAATGCTGTAATATAACCTCTGGACTTCTGTTGCTTACACTTCTTGATATAAATCCAGTCAATCTATTTGCCTTATTACATACGCTTAGGCATTGCTGTCTTGGTTTAAGGTTGCTGCTTACCATCACCCCCAAGTCCTTCTCAATCTGTATGGCTAAGTTCTACATTATTTAACTTATAAGTGCTTGGGTTATGGACACTCCCGAGCTTCAGTACCTTGCATTTATCTGCATTGAACTGCATCTGCAACTTTTCTGACCACGAATTAAGTTTGTCTAAATCTTCCTGAAGTTCATGACATCTATGTTTGAATCAATTATCCTACCTATCTTCGTGTCGTCGGCGAATTTGCTCATGTCACTAGTAATTCCCTCATCAAGGTCATTGATATATATTATAAATAACAACGGGCCTAAGACTGATCCCTGTGAAACACCACTTGTTACTAGTCCCCACTGGATTTAACCCCATTTATGCACACTCTCTGCTTCCTATTGGTGAGCCATGACTCAATCCATGACAGCACTTTTTCCCCAATGCCATGAGCTGCCACTTTCTTTAACAGTCTCTGGTGCGGTACTCTATCAAAAGCCTTACTAAAGTCTAAATAAACAATATCGAATTCTTTATCGTGATCAACAGCCTCAAAAGCTTTACTGAAGAAGGTTAATAAATTAGATAGGCAGGAACGGCCCTTGTGAATCCATGTAGTATCATTAATCAAATTATGGTTATCTAGATGGCTTCTAATAATATCAGCTATAATTGACTTAGTAATTTGCCTACAATTGAGGTAAGGCTTATTGGCGGTAATTTGACGGTAGTGACTTGTCCCCTGCTTTAAAAATAGGAATTACATTAGCCAACTTCCACATATCAGACACTACACCTGTTTGAAGAGATAAATTAAAAATGTTAGATATTGGTTCACAGAGTTCCATTTTGCATTCTTTAAGAACCCTTGCAAAAAGCTCATCAGGACCGGCGATTTATTTTGTTTCAGTCGGTCTAGTTGTTTCATAACCATTTCACTAGTGACTGTGATATTACATAATTTATCTTCTTCTGGGCCCTGTAAAATTAAATTCTGGGATATTATTATATCTTCCGTGTGAAAACCGAGAGAAAATAATTATTAAAAATAGACACATATCATTCTCCTTGTCAGTAAGAGCCCAGAGTTATTTTTAAGAGGACCTATCTTATCCCTAACGTTTGTTCTATAAACCTGGAAAAAACTTTTGGGTTAGTTTTTGAATCCCTAGCAACTTTAATTTCATAGTCCCGTTTAGCTTTTCTTATCCCCTTTGTAACGTCCCTCTTAATGTCAGTATACTGATTTATAAGATGACCCTCACCTCTTTTATGTGCCTATAAATTCCTTTCTTCTGCCCTAAAAGATATTTAGCTATTATTCATCCATTTTGGGTCATTTCTACTTGATCTAATTTCTTTATATGGGATAAATGTTCTTTGGGCAGCCTGTATAGTGTTAAGAAAACTGTCATATTGATCCTCTCTTCGTTACCCCAGATTACAGTTGATAAGTGTTCTCTAAGTCCATTATAACTGCTAAGCGAAAATCTGGGACCGTTACAGATTTTCCCTACTATCATACATCCATTCAATGCTAAATTTAATTGACTTATGGTCGCTGAGCCGAGTTCCTCTGTAATTTCTAAATTATTAACAAGGGTTTCTTGTTGCCAGAACCAAGTCAAGTAGATTATTTCCACTTGTAGGTTCTGTCACAAACTGGTTCAAAAGCAATCTTGAACTACAGTGGTACCTCACTACGATATTTTTCATTCCAGAATACTGTTCAAGTGCCATTACCAAACGAATTTATCCCTTAAGGAATGATATAAATAGACTAGTCCTTTTAGATCCCCAAAATTACACTTACAAAAGCGTTTAAAAAATAAACTTACATAAAAGGGTGAGTTTGGGGACCATCGTAAGTCGAGGTACCACTGTACTTCTAAAAGTCGTTAGATTCTAAATTCCCGTCAAGAAATTCCAATCAATCTGACTAAAGTTAAAATCCCCTAGAATTACTACGTTATCGTGCCTTGTGGCCTTAACAATTTCCTCCCAAAGTAGTCTCCTTGTTCCCTATCTAAGTTTGGAGGACGGAAATCACTAAAATAAATTTTTCGCACCCCTATGAAAATTCTATCCAGACAGACTCTGTATGTGTTATTTCAGACTTTATACCCGTTATGCAACAATTTAAATGATCACGGACATAGAGTGCCACCCAACCCCCTTCCGATACTTCTGTCTACTTGGAACAATTTAAAAGCCTGAATGTGACATTGGCAGGCATGTCCCGATTTTTCATATTAAACCATGTCTCAGTTATTGCAAAACATCAATATTACCAGTACTTGCAACTAATCTCAACTCGTCCATCTTATTCCCTAGCACTACGACTATTGGTGTAATATACACTTAAAGACCCCCCTTTTTCTTTACCCTTCCTGCTCATTTCTGTTTTTCCACTATACCTATTACTGTCCTTGTCACCTAGTGCCACTGACTTTCCAATATCCACCTTATTCTGTCTATTACTAGTTCCCCAGAATTTATAACATTGCTACATTGGGACTTCACTGTTTCCCCATAACCCATACCACTAACTTTTTCTAGTTTAAAGCCCTAACAGCTACCTCCACTGCAGTTGCCAGTGCCCCCCCCAGACCTAGATAAGTAACCCCATCCCTGGCATACATGTCATTTCTGCCATGAAGAGGTCCCAGTTGTCAATGAATGTTACTGCATTTTCCTTACAGTATTTGGTCCAGCCGGCAATTGACACCAATTGCCCTGGACAACCATTCACATCCAACTCCCCTCCTTGGCAAAACACCACATAGACAGGGTTCCCACCTTTCTTCCTAATTCTGTCTATTGCTGACCTATAGCTGCTAATCAGCTCCTCACTCCTACATCTGCCAACACGTTGCCTCCAGCACTGAGACAGATAATAGGATTGCTCCCATTTCCTCTCATGATGTCGTCCGGACGGCTAACAATATCCTGCATCCCAGCCCTGGATAACATACCTCTGCCTTCTATTCCTATCATTAATATTTACTCATTAATATTAATATCATTAACGTGTAGTCTTTATGTAGGGTGAGAAGTGAGTAAACAAGAAAACTAATAAACAAGAGAGAAAAAACGAGTAAATGAGAAAGGACGGCTGCAGAGTATGTAAACAGACAAACGCATCTGCTTATGGTTGATACATGCTCATTTCCATGTCTGTAAGCTTATCCATAATACAAACACCTTACATTGTGTATAAGTTGTCTCCACGTTGGTAAAGTAGAATAAATAAAGAGCAACCTCTCATTCTCATGTAACCACCATCTTGATCTTGATATGGGAAGAATCGCGAGATAGGGAAGGAAGGGATGGGGAAGGATGGAAATTCTGGAAAAGGATGGGATGGTGGAGGAGAAGGGTAGGAACGATCAGTGGCCCAACCACTGTGGAGCAGGTGGTACTGATGTACTGCAAGCGATGACTCAGCGGGGTGGTGGACGGTAGTGCTGGGCTCACTGGAGTGAGGAGGGGCGGCAGAGCAGGCAGGAAAGGTCGAGAAGGCAGTCACACTGCACAGTGATTTTGATTACTGGGTGTTGGGGGCGGAGCAGTAGTGATGTCTAATGTCAGATGAGTAGGAGAGCCATTCACATGAGACTTGAATTTTTCCCAGTACGTATTCAATTTCAAAAGGGAGTTGGTTTAGTAGAATATCATGTAGTATGACGGAGAAGGGTAGGTGGTGCCTTGGCACACCATTTTTAGAAGGAAAAATGCTCTGAGTGAAGGCATATGAAAGGAATAACTTTTACAGTTACCCCCAGTAATACTATTGTTTCACACTTTGGTGTTGAACTAGAAAAATTTATTCTTTTCCCTCACTCCATCAAGATGACTGGAAAAAAAATCTCATATAAATGTTTAAATTTTTTCTACTGTGGGGGTATTTACCATGTTTATATGTTATTTCCATGTTTATTATATAATTTTAAAAAAAAAAAACATAGATGGATTAATGAAAATGTTTATTTTAACGTAAATGACATTTAATTTCCTCATGATTATTATTGCGTTTTTTTTTTTTATTTTTATTATTAACACATCAGCAGTTTCCCACAAAGGCAGGGTGGCCCAAAAAGAAAAACTTTCATCATCATTCATATCACGTCTTCCCGAGGCATCCTTCAATACAGTTATAAAACTTTAACATTAACACTCATCCTTCAGAGTGCTGGCACTGTACTTCCCATCTCTAAGACTCAAGTCCAACCTGCGGTTTCCCCGAATCCCATCATAAATGTATTCTTACTCTCTAACAGCCGTCAAGTCCTAAAAAACCCTTTGTCTCATTAGTTCCCATCTAAAAGTCATCACGCTTGTTGGAAGTCCAAGCCCGCACGCAAAAACCCCCTTTACCCCCCCCCTCCAACCTTTCCCAGGCCGACCCCCACCCCCCCTTCCCTCCACACAGATTTATACACTGGGCTTCTAAACCATACCAAGGGGGGGTTCAACCCCCCGGGCAGAGTCTAGAATCCAGACCGTTAACCACTGGGCGTTCCATCCTCTACATGTCCCAAAACCCTCTCAATAACCCTTCCTCAGCCCTCTGGATAATAGTTTTTGGGAATCCCACACCTCCTGCTAATCTCAAAACTATGGATTCTCGATTATATTCATACCACATATTACCCCCAGATCATGACATATCCACTGCCTCCAGCCCCCCTTGTTGAAACATTCACCACCCATGCTTCACACCCATATAAAAGCATTGGATAACTATACTTTATACATTCCCCCTTTTCTTTCATGGATAAAGTTGTTTTTTCTCCACAGACTCTTCAGCCCCCACTTTCCTTTTCTCCTCTCAATTTATGATTCACCTCATCTTTTTTAGACCCATCTGCTGACACGCCACTCCCCGAATCTGAACACATTCACCTCCTCCTACTCTCTCCCTCCAATCTGATATCCAATCTTCCATTACCAAATTTTTTTTGTTATCTTCATCACCTTACTTTTTCCCTATATTCACTTTTAATTTCCTTCCTATATATTCCCTACCAAACTCATCCACCAACCTCTGCAACTTCTCTTCAGAATCCCCCAAAAAACACAGTGTCATCAGAAAAGAGCAACTGTGACAACTCCCACTTTGTGTTAGATTATCTTTTAACCCCACACCTCTTGCCAACACCCGAGCATTCACTTCTCTTACAACTAAGGTGACATCACACATCCCCTAAGGCCAATTTTTACGGGGAAATAATCTCCCTTTCTCCCACACTCTAACCTAAGCCTCACTATCCTTGAAAAAACTCTTCACTGATTTCAATAACCTACCCCCCATTCCTTACTTTTTGCAACATCTGCCACATTGCTACCTTATTCACCCTGTCATACACCTTTTGAAATCCATAAATGCCACAAAAACCTCTTTACCCTTATCAAAATACAGTGGACCCTCGGTTTTCGTTGAAAATTCTTTCCAGAATGCTGTTCGACTGCTGTTACCGAATGAATTTGTTCCCATAAGTACAAATATCAGTTAGATTAGTTATTTCAGACCCCCAAAAATGCACTTACAAAAGCTCTTTTAAAAAAAACACTTACATAATTGTTCGAGTTTGGAGGTGAACAAAAAACCAGGGTCCACTGTACTGTTCACCTATATGTTTCACCCAAAAACTTGGTCTACACACCCAATACCCTTCTTAAAGGGATCATTCAACGTGCGCCCCCGCAAACGAAAAAAAAAAACGAAAAAAAATTTAAAAAAGTTTGAAAATTTTGCTAACCATATAGAAAAAAAGAGTAACTCTCTGGCAACACAATGGTACAAGAATCATTGTTGTAGGACATTCCTACAAGGAATTATGGTCATCTATTCCCGTGTTGACGCCAACAGCCGTAGCAGGTCTGCTGACATGTGAATTTTCGTATTTTTTTTCCCCATTTTTTTTTCCCTTTAAATTTTTTTTGTATTATTTTTACTTATATAATAATTGATGATTAGGCATCATAACAGAGGGGGGGAGCTTATACATAGTCTGGGGGCCGATCGGGGGCCGTCTGGGAACATTCGTTTCGTCATCAGAAATTCCTGTCTCAGGATAACCCGGGGAAAATGCTTCAATATTATCAATACTATGGCTTTTTATCTATCACAATTGATCTGATATGACATAATAGACAATATAAATCACAAATAAAATGGTAAATGCTCCAGAATGAATAATATGAGGCATAATATGATCCCAGCTCGGAGTAAACCAGTACTTCACAGGGGATGGGGGGTTTCCCTGCCCCCCAGGGGCCTTGTATTAAGGAAAACGAACAGGGCTAACTATGATATACACTCGTAATGCACCATAAAGCTGAGAAAAATGCTATTTTACTCAAAAAAATTTTTTTTTTGCGCAACCTTCCATCGGATTTTCTCGGGAAATAAGTTATTCATTTATATATTGACCTAGCGTCTACAATAATCATAGGAATGAAATGAAATACACAGGGCAACATAAAAGAAAGGTTGTATTAATTAATGTTGGTTTAATTTTTTGAGGTGTCATAATTAGTTTTTTATTTATGTAGGGTAAAAAATCAGATATTTTCCAAAAAGTAAAAACATACAAACTTTATTTTTTTTAAAAATGAAGATAGGGATAAATTACAGTACGCTGACCGTGATAAATTCAGATTAGCATTGTTTTATCGTAGGGGATGAAATTATTATTATTATAATCAAATGAACCCAAACCACGGGGGTTT